>WBNM01013099.1:168028-234676 GCA_013399055.1 Ramphastos sulfuratus | reverse complement strand
TCACTCAAGGCCTCCTCCAACCTGGCCTTGAACACCTCCAGGGAGGGCGCAGCTACAACCTCCCTGGGCAACCTGTGCCAGTGTCTCACCACCCTCACTGTAAAAAACTTCCTCCTAACATCCAGTTTCAATCTCCCCTCTGCCAATTTAAACCCATTGCCCCTTGTCCTGTCATTGCAAGACCTTGTCAATAGTCCCTCCCCAGCCCTCCTGTAGGCCCCCTTCAGATACTGGAAGGCTACTCTAAGGTCTCCTGGAAGCCTTCTCTTCTCCAGGCTGAAGAGCCCCAACTCTCTCAGCCTGTCCTCATAGCAGAGCTGCTCCAGCCCTCTGAGCATCTTCATGGCCTCCTTTGGACCTGCTCCAACAGTTCCATGTCCTTCCTGTGCTGGGGGCTCCAGAACTGTACACAGTACTCGAGATGGGGTCTGAGGAGAGCAGAGTAAAGGGGCAGAATCCCCTCCCTTGCCCTGCTGCCCACACTTTCTATCTCTGAAATAAAAAATTCTTACCATGGTTACTTCATCCACTGTTGTACATTAAACATCTTGCTACAATGCTCAAACTTTTCAATTTGCTTTTGGTATTTTCAGAATGGTTTACTGAACAATCAAACATGAACTCTATTCTCCCTCTCAAAAAAAAGCTTCATTAATCTTGCATAGACTTCAATTTCTGGCTGTATAGGAAACAAAAAAAAAACTCCTATAGAATGCTGGAAAGGTAAGGAACTCTGAGATATTTATTTCATTTCTGAGATTAAAAGCAAGGTTGGAATTTGGTGACTTCACATAATACCAGCACACAGAGGAGCTGATTTTGCGAGGTGTAAAGACCTAAAACGCAGCACGTGGAGATTCAAATTAGGTTGGTAATAAATCACTTGTTTTAAGCAAGAAGTAACCAGCTATCAAGATAACTTACCACACAAAGCAGCAAGTCCATTAACAGAGTCATTAAATCAGAATTGCAGTTTCTCTGTAAAAGATGTCAGAGCAAGAGAGACAAGTCCCTCTACTCCAGAACCAAAACTGCAAGGCGCAGGAGTCGCAGGAAGCCACAGCAGGCCGCTTGGCCGGCAACAGCATAAAATGTAACAGCAGGAAGTCCATTTCTCTTTGGTGACATTTCAGTGACAATGTCAGCAGCAGGCCTTTCTCTTAGATACCACCCACCTGTGTCAATTCATTATGACAAGAGGAAGGCAGTGTCACTGTGCTGCTAAGTTGCATGAGGACACAGAACCACAGAAAACATCCAGTGGGAAGAGACCTCAAAGCTCATCCAGACCAACCTTTGACCCAGCACTGAAGGGGCAATATTAAACCATGGCCCTAAGTGCCCAGGTCCACACACTGCTTAGACACCTCCACCACTGCTCTGGGCAGACCATTCCAAAGTTTGAGAACTCTCTGTGTGAAGAAATATTTCCCAGCATCCAGCCTGAACCTTCCCTTGTACAGCTTGGAAACATTTCCTCTGGTCCTGTCGCTTGCCACCAAGGAGAAGTGGCTGCCCCTTCCTCACTCCAACATCCCTTCAGGTAGTTGTAGAGAGCAGTAAGGTCTCCCCTCAGCCCCCTCTCCTCCAGACTGAACACCCCCAGCTCCCAGACACTCCTCACAGCCTGGGTGCTCCAGGCCCTTCACCAGCCTCATTGCCCTTCTCTGAACACACTCCAGAACCTCGATGCCCTTCTTGCAGTGAGGGCCCCAGAACTGAACACAGCAGAACTGAATCCAAAGGCAAGTACTTTGAGAACAGTCCATTACACAAACTGGAGTTCCTCTTTAGCAACCTCAAACCAAAGCCGTTCAGACATTTTGAAAATCCCATGGCAAGCTGTGGTGAGAAATCAGTGCAATCAAATTTCCTCGGCTACATGAGCTGTGGAACAGGCCTTTACTGCCTCAGAGACTCAAAACAGTTCCACTTTAATGTGGATCCCTCCCCTAGCCCATGCAGGTCAGTCATATCAGTGGATTTGACCAAAGTCAAAGCCTAGAAGCACATCAGACTTTACCCAGTCCATGGGAAATAGCAAAAGNGCTACTCTAAGGTCTCCTGGAAGCCTTCTCTTCTCCAGGCTGAAGAGCCCCAACTCTCTCAGCCTGTCCTCATAGCAGAGCTGCTGCAGCCCTCTGAGCATCTTCGTGGCCTCCTGTGGACCCACTCCAACAGTTCCATGTCCTTCCTGTGCTGGGGTCTCCAGAACTGCACACAGTACTCCAGGTGGGGTCTGACAAGAAAGCAAACATCCCACCACATTCTTGCATCCTTCAAGCTATGACAGTCTTGTCACCATGGTATTTTAGGGTTTGAATAGCAGCTATAAGGAAAAAAAAAAAAAAAAGATTTTTTTTTTTGAGCATATTTAGCAAATATTAGTTTTTATTTTTATTGAGGAGCTATAGCAGCTCCATGGCACCCTGCAAGTTTATGAAGATTTGACATGGATGGCAGGCAAGGGAGGCAAACAGATCAAGAAACAGCAAGTGCTGGGTATTTTCAATGCATGATCTAACCCCAGAAAACAGAAGAACCATTTTTCTTGCTCTGCAGTTTGTCACCCTCTCAGCACAGACTTGTAAATTTGCACAGGAGGCAAGACAACCCCAATCCAATCTTCAAATGTCTCAATCCTTCAGTCTTTTTCCTTGACCCAACTTATCACTTATCTTCACAGCTCACAGCAGTTTCACCTGGATGCTCTGTCTTTAATTTTTTATGAGCTGGCTCTCCTGAGAGAAGAGATGTGCAACGCTGTAAGGATCGTGCAATTTCATCAATTGTCCATTTGTCTTCATAAAGGGCATGCTCCTCTAGGGTAAATGGCCCCTGTTTGGTTCGGGTCAGCTCTTGCATCATGGCACAGGTGGAGAGTTCTACAGTTAAGGAGAAAAAAGAGGATTTAGGAAAAGTGCATGGTCAAGTTTAACAATTTGGAACTCGCTTCTTTTTATGTGTAGCCTTCTGCATTATTCTGCCTCGAGAACCAAGCTCAGGAAGATTTATCACACATTTACATCTTCCTAAATTTAAGCCAAGGAATTCCTTTGACTTCAATAAATCTCCAGTGTAGTGAAGAGTTGAAAAGCTGACAGGAAGTTGGCAAAAGGTTTCCTAGATTTAAACCAGAATGAAAATAATAACACAAGACATAAGCAGAACGTTCTGCATTCACAAGTGACTTGGAAGCCCATCTACTATTTCTCCACAGACTTTGAGGCTTTAGCACTCCTTGCCTTTAAGAAGGATTTTTGACATTTTTATCCTGTGCCACCTATCAGAATAATATAAATTAAAGAAAAATTTAAAAAATCAAGAAATGCTCTGCCTTGGTTACATAAAGACCAGTAAGATAGAATAAACAGGAGCTGCAGAACATGACAGCAACCAGAAGTAACCTGTGAGCACACAGGTATAGTAGAGCACACTCTCCCATTCTCTCTGATGCAGGAAGATTTTAACTGCATTTTAATTTTTTGAAAAGAAACCTGTTGATGACATTTGTCATTCCTCAGTTTGGTATTAAAGGACTAAACATAAGCCAGCATGCTCAGAAGGCAGTAACAGGAAGAGAATCTTTGACTAGCCTAAGCACCAATACTAACATTGAAATTCACAGGGTTATCCCACATCGTTTGCTTTCTTGATCTGCAAATGTATCATTTAACAAAAAAAAAATCTGAAATGGATTATCTATTCTCCATCAGGCAGTTTGATAGATATAGAATACAAGACAAATAACCCTTTGGGAAAGCAAATCCATTCACAGTTCAGGTAAAGGAGAAAAAAAAACTACTAGAATAAGCATCACAAGTGTAGAAGTCTTTCCAGCAGATAAGGTTTATTATGTGCATGGCAATGTTCTGTGCAATCTGTTTTCAAAATGTGATGAGTAATGTTTAAAAAGACAGTATCCTCCTTCTGATTCTTAATCTGAGTTAACTTTAACACATGGCAGAGGAAAAGAAAAATGCCCACCTTGCCACTGCTATTACTCGCTCCATTTTTATCCCCCCACCATCCCCAAGATCCTCTGGAAATTATTTAGCCTTCATTCCCCCATGCTCCCAAAGAAAATACTTTAGTATACAAGTGCCAGCACTGCAATTCTGCAAAATATCATGGTGGAGGTACAAAAAAAAAAAAAAAAAAAAAACCCAACAATTTTTTTTCCATAAACCATTTTTGATTTTCCATTTTCCACTCCTCCAAACCGCTGTGGGTTTTTTCCTCATGCCTACCTTTGCCAATGTCACTGACCAGGCTCCTGACATAAAAGCCACCACCACATTCAACATCTGGAATGTTAATAGTGACATGGTAAATTGGCAGTGCAATGTGAAATCGACTTTACATAAAGACAGCATGCCCCCACATAAATGTGGAAAAGCACAAAGCAAACAACCCAGTGATAAAATATTTATAGGATGCACCATCAATTATTCATCCTGTAACATATGTGCGGGTGAGATTGCTAAGCTAGACAGGAGGGAAAGCAAATACAATGGCAACTGAACCAACTCACTGGAAATTATGTACTTGCTGGGGTGTGCTAACAAATGCTTCAGCCCTATTCATTCTAAAGGTTTCAGAAGGTTGTTTCCCATTCCTAATGATGAAAACAAGTTATTTCAAGTGTAGTCCTGACTGACTATCAATGCTTTTAAGATATTGCACACAGGCACCTCCAATAAAAATGGATAAACCTTACCTTTAACCCTCCCTGCTCTCCCAGTGCCTTCCCTTGAGAGACTGTAACCCACTGCTAGTCACTCAACCATAAAGTAAAGGCTGAAGTACCACAGCACTGAGTTCTGTCACTCATACCTGCTCATCACAGAACACCTGGTCCAGCAGAGGACTAAGGCTCAACTTGGAAGCTGATCAATGCAAGACATTATCTTGACCTCACAGTAGCATCAAACATTTACAACAGGCTTTCTGGTTTATTTATTAACCTGCTTCTTAATGCACTACCCAAGTTTCTTCATGTATGACAGAAGGAAAGAGAAGATCCTGTCTCCTCAGTTGAGAAAGAGGCCTGACTAACTTATATTGGACTTTGCTATGCCCTGAG
Organism: Ramphastos sulfuratus; assembly: GCA_013399055.1. Classification (NCBI taxonomy): domain Eukaryota; kingdom Metazoa; phylum Chordata; class Aves; order Piciformes; family Ramphastidae; genus Ramphastos; species Ramphastos sulfuratus. The sequence continues at coordinate 229,590 of WBNM01013099.1, read as the reverse complement.
AGAGATCCCAGAAGGCCTGGGCATCTGGGTAACAGACTGGGCAAAGCTATTGTGTAGGCTTGAGAAAGAAGGAATCAGCTGGATGCTGCAAAATCATGGACAGATGCAAATAATCCCCTGACCAGCCTCTCAGAATTTTCCCTCACAGAAAAGATTACATTTAAGCAGCTTAACTTAAACCCAAAATGCGGTGCTTTTACTGCAAAGTGAAAGCCTCTGCACATGGGCTCACACCAAAACAAGTAGCTGAGGGAAACAAAACCCATTTCACTCTTTTTTTTCCCCATTCTGAGTGTAAATAAGCACTAACAAACTGGGAACATCCCTCTGTGTTGTAATCTCTGGCCTTTACCCAGTGTGAACAGTGGCGGCTGGAACTGTTGGAGAGAGAGACTGTACACTTTGACTGGCCGAGCAGGCTTGGCTTCCACTGCTTCTCCTCTCTTCATCAGAGTTGATAGCCTTTCTCCATCCTTCTTCAAAGCTGAATAGCTGATCAGATAGAGCATGAAAATGTGTGTCATACGGTGGGAAGAGAACAAGCTTCCCTCCTACAGATCCTGTTAATATTGTACTACAGTAGCATGCGTTTTACCCTTCTAATCTGCTTCGAGTGCTCACAAAAACCACTCCAACAAAAACAGCCCAAAAGTGCTTCTGAAATCTCTTGGACACTGAACCATCTCATTCACCAGCAGCTATGTAAACTGGAAAACAAGAGGTGGTCTTCTACTTATCTCTTTCTGTATTGATTTAAAAGAGTTTCATCATTCAGTTTGTAGTTTATGAAAACAAAGGATTACTGTAAAGGGGTAAAACCCTTGCAGCTGCCTCTAACATACATACTCTCAGAGTCTCAGGACACTAATGCTGAAGTGAGCACTGGAAGCAGCTCAGGCAAGTAACTGTTAATTCTGCCTTGGACCTTTACTCAACCCTTCCCTGAACAGCAACTCCCATGTTATGCAGCTTTGTTTTAGGCTGTGTAGTGAACTAGTACAGAATTAAAAAAAAAACAAACATGAAACTTATCCAATTCTCCAGCTTTGGCCTTGACAGAAAGATGAGCATAAAAAACGATCTTGCTCAAATCACAGAATCAATCAGGTTGAAAAAGACCTCTGAGATCATCAAGTCCAACCTACACCCAACACCATCTAATCAACTAAACCACGGCACTAAGGCCCACATCCAGTCTTTTTTTAAACACTTCCAGAGATGGTGACTCCACCACCTCCCCGAGCAGCCCATTCCAATGCAAATCCTTCTTGCTGTGAAGAACTTCTTCCTAATGCCCAGACTAAACCTGTCCTAGTACAGCTTGAGACTGTGTCCCTTCATTTTGCCACTGACTGCCTGCGAGAAGAGGCAAACCCCCACCTCCTTTCAGGTACTTGTACACAGCAATAAGGTCCCCCCCTGAGCCTCCTCTTCTCCAAGCTAAACAACCCCAGCTCCCTCAGCCACTCCTCATAGTAGCAGAGGGCAATCTGAAACAGGTCACATGAAGCAGAACACCTCCTGAATTAGTGACCTCACAGTGCTCACAATGGAAGCGGAGTCACCGACCCATGGCAAATGCAAGGGAAAGCAGTTTAGCTTAAATCACCATAAAAGCCATCTGCCACGAGCTAAGTGCTTGCACACTGCCAGCTACTATGGTTCACCTGCCCAGAAGAAATTTGCTAAGCTATGGAAGCTCAGTCACTAATCACTCATTCATACACTTTAAGTTTTCATAAAACTAATTCAAGGCGCTTCCATACAGATGTCAGGAAGCATCTTCTTAGCCCACAACTAAAATTAAAGACATGGAGCATTGTTTTCTAATTGGAGGACTGGGTAGAAGCCACCACAGCCTGCAAAGGTGTTTAGGACATTTACCATTAAAAAACAGACTCCAGGCTACCATTTGTGCTCAATGTTCAAACAGTCCAGCGCAGAGCCACAAAGATGATTAAGGGAATGGAACATCTCTCTTATGAGGAGAGCCTAAGGGAGCTGGGGCTCTGCTGCTTGGAGGAGCCTGAGGGGTGACCTCAGCAATGCTTATAAATATGTAAAGGGTGAGTGCCAGGAGGCTGGAGCCAGTTTCTGTTGGGTGATGCCCAATGACAAGACAAAGGGCAATGGGTGGAAGATGAGGCATAGGAAGCTTCATGTAAACATGAGGAGGATTTTTTTTCCCTGTGAGGGTGACAGAACCCTGGAAGAGGCTGCCCAGAGGGGTTGTGGAGTCTCCCTTTCTGGAGATATTCAAAACCTGTCTGGATGTGTTCCTGTGTGATCTGTTCTAGGTGATCCTGCTCTGCAGGAGGGTTGGACTGGATGAGTTTTTGAGGTCCCTTCCAGCCCCTGACATTCTGTGATTCTGTGTGATTCTGTGACATGACCTGCAGTTGCAAAAGGTAAACTCCTAAGCCTGCCTTGCCTCTATCCTCCTGCCAAAATGTGTCTTGAGAGAACTGGCTTCTGTTGTGAAGTCCCACCAGCTGAGCAGAACCACCAAGAGCATCTAAGCATAGCAGAACTTACAGCGGAGGAACCTGCATTATGTCCCCTGTGAACTTCCGCAGCACATTTTCAAGATCTCCTTTTGTTATCTGGTCTGTAGAAAGAAAACAGCAAGTACCTTAACACTGATTATTCACATGGCAATAATGGCATCAAGCACATTCTGCAAACAGACACAAAGGAGAGTTCCCTCTCCTCTCAATGTCAATTGGGTGAAGAACAGCAAAAGAGATAAAAACCAGAATGTAGGTAGGAGGGTGAATTATCATGAAAAGAGTGGAACAAACTGTCCAAGGTGATTAAGACAGTCTGGTTGCTTTCAGAAGGGCAGAAATCCCAATACACACAGTTTTCTTTGTAATTTCTCTCTTAGGACTGCAAATTCAACAAACTACAAAATTTGTCCTATTCTATTTTTTTATTAAAGGACCAAAAAAGAATAAAACATTCATCTAACCGAGGAAACTTCTCTTTAAGAGTACCTAACAGTGAGGAAAAATAGAACAAATTATTAGCGAACAAAAGCTTTGTGGGTTGTGGGTTTTTTTTCTAGTCAAGAAAAAGATTTCATCTGCAACAACACATCAAATGTCTGTATCAAACAACTAACCTGCAAATGCACAGCAGGGTATTGATATGTATTAAGAAAGGCAATTTTACTGCAGGAATCCTGTAAAAGAAAGATAGCTGCTTTAGGCAATCTACTCTCTTTCAAGATCACACATACAGACCTGTCCCACTTTTATTAGAAGGCTATAACCTAAGTAGCTGATTGCACTGCTGCTTTGAGATATTACTCAACAGAGATGACATTCATCCCTGATTTGTTTAGAGAGTACAAACATAAGATCTGTAATCACAGTACACTTCAGTGTCTTGGACTCGGCTAATCCTGTTTCTCAAAAGTTATACTTAATTAGTGTCACCCTGCTAAGTCAGCATCCTGGAATATAAACCAACCAACTCTCCTTATCAACTGTTCTCATTATTACTGCGTGCAGTTCTGGAGCCCCCAGCACAGGAAGGACATGGAACTGCTGGAGCGGGTCCAGAGGAGGCCATAAAGATGCTCAGAGGGCTGCAGCAGCTCTCCTATGAGGACAGGCTGAGAGAGTTGGGGCTCTTCAGCCTGGAGAAGAGAAGGCTTCCAGGAGACCTTAGAGTAGCCTTCCAGTATCTGAAGGGGGCCTACAGGAAGGCTGGGGAGGGACTATTGACAAGGTCTTGCAATGACAGGACAAGGGGTAATGGGTTTAAACTGGCAGAGGGAAGATTTAGACTGGATGTTAGGAGGAAGTTCTTTACAGTGAGGGTGGTGAGGCACTGGAACAGGTTGCCCAGGGAGGTTGTGGCTGCTCCCTCCCTGGAGGTGTTCAAGGCCAGGTTGGAGGAGGCCTTGAGTAACCTGTACTAGTGGAAGGTGTCCCTGCCTATGGCAGGGGGTTGGAACTAGATGATCCTTGAGGTCCCTTCCAGCCCTACCATTCTATGATTCTATCAAGTCTCCTTTATGTTTTGGAAGAGACATTTACTTGCAAACTTGACAAAACAGATGTACTTGGTGCTGTAAGGAAAAAAGAAGAATTTCTTTCTACAGGAGTTTTGGAAGATGGCAATGTGGTATCTCAGCAGATGCTGTCCCTAGGCCCCAGCAGCTGCCTCAAGAAGTGTCATTAACAGCAAGGTTGCAAGGCACAAAAAGTCAATCACAGATGCTAAGAGAGACCAAGGCACATCAGCATACAGGGCAAGAGCAAAATAAAGCTATACAGCAACTCTGGATCTTCTGAAAAGCTTGTTACAAAGAGGAAATTGAAGTAACCACATATTACTCTAGTTCAGCCACATATCACACTAGAACTACATAGTGGAGAGTTAGGATGACCCAGTTCTATGCTGATCCTGTCAGCCTTTTGGTGAACCTCAGGTTGCCTCAGGTTAGAATTTAGTATTTATGATCTAAGCATCAGTGGCACTTGGGCTTCTCTTTGAATTTTCACCCCATGAACTGAATTTGTGGCTAGGGCATTTAATGCCACACCTGAGTTCAGTTCCTGCTCTGATCTCATATTCCCCTGATTGAGAGGTTACATCTACAGCCCCTGAGGAAATCACACATGCTAGAGGCAATCTCCGTCTCCGGAAGAAAAGAATTCCCAGGTGAGGAATGATGCATTAAGCCATTAACAAACAAAGCTGTGTGGTGTGTTATCAAAGTAAATATTTACAGATGAGTTTGCTATGATCTAGAATAAAACACATTTATCTTCGTGGCACAAGCTGGCTAGTACTGTGTTCTGAAAACCTAAACCCATGCTTTTGCCTTTTTTTTTAAAGCATTTTTCAGTCTTAGTGTTTGACTATTTTGGATTCTTGCTGTTTCCTGGAACAACACACAAGCTTTCACTCAGCTCTCAGTCATAAAGGAATGCTGTATTACTCTTATCCCAAACGATCACTATGTGTAAACTGTGTATTTGTGCCAGGCATCAGATTGGCATCATGGTTCTTGCAGGGCACAAAGCCCACAGTGAAGAACCAGCTCCTTCACAACTTTTCAGCTCCCACAGTTGTTCACAGCACAGGGAGAAGGGAATGCAGCCCTGCTAGCCAGAACCATCTGCTTTTAGACCCTAGGCCCCCAGGTCTCCCTCATCTGACTGTGGGCTTGGGTTTACTAGGTTAACATCTTGCCTGGTCATCAGGTTTAGAGAAACGTTTGGAGTCAAACATGAAACATACACATAAAGGCTAATTAGCTTCAAGTCTCAACACTTCTTCTCACCATTTGACTTCCCTAACTTGAGAGATACTTCTGCAGGACACATCTGTAACAGATCCTGCCTGCCCTTGCCAGCCAGAGTGAGCCTGCTCCTTCCAACACCTTCATCATAAATACCAAACATACTCATCTGTTCCACCACAGAGGAGGAGTTTTTGTTAGAAGCTGGATTTACAACTGCAGCTCTTTGCCCTTTCAGGGAGGTGCATGGCAGCTGCTACTCTGTTTCACAATGATTCCAGCCAGGACTGTCAAGAGTCAGCACAGGAGATAATTGCATTCAGACCCCAAGAGTTATAACTGACTTAGAGGAAAATGGCTGTACCTGTTCAGAGAGCACACAGTTTAGAATACATTCAATTCCACATTGTTTTCCATATTCCTTCCTAAGCCCTTAGACTGACAGTGGAGTTATGTGATATCTGCACAGGCAATTTGTCTTCCAATGGACAAGTCTCTCAGCATCCCACAGCACCCAGAACTTAGTTCTCTAATGCTTCTAAAAACACTGAAAATAACCTTATTAGCTTCCAGTATGAAAAAAATTAAGAACAGTTTTGCTTCTGAACAGGTAAATGGAGACAGAACAAGGGGGGATGGCCTCATGCTGAGACTGGGTAGGTTTAGACTGGACATTAGGAAAAAGATTTTCACAGAGAGAGTGGTCAGGGCACTGGAATGAGCTGCAGGGAGGTGGTGGTGGAGGTGGTGGAGTCACCCACCCTGGATGTGTTTGGATGTAGTGCTTAGGGATATGGTCTAAGGTGAATCTTGTAGAGTAGGGTTATAGGTTGGACTTGGTAATCCTGAGGGGCTTTTCCAACCTGCATGTTTTTGATTGGTGATTATTGATTGATTCACCTGCTAGGATCCTAAAGGAAGGTAATTAAAATTACCACAACAAAAGCTGCCCATTTGTGCCACAACCCCAGGAAGCCTTCACTGAAGGGTGATACTGTCCTGTGCTTGTTAACAAACTGCACCAAAACAGAACACAAGAACTATCCATGACAGCCCAACAGAACTATGGAAGATGACCTTGACCCAATCTGCCCAGCATAAATGATTTGCAAACAGACAAGCAGAACACCAAAAAGACTACTTTTTCCAAATTATTCCAGTAGTTTTATCAAATATATATTTCAGCATAATCAGCAAAGACCTGCAAAAAGTCCTCACAAACTTTGTTGTCCATGTCTGGATATAGGCAGCTGGGAGAAAGTGGGTTTCAGAATGTACATTCCTGTGCATAGCTACAAACAAAAAAGGGCTACAAACATTAATGTGCTCAAGGAAACATCAGAGGAACACTAAATGCTACTTGCTTCCCAATCCAGCAGCAGCATGAAATGTCATTTCATGTGCAAATGCAAACTCATTGTTTGATAAGAAACAAACAAAAACTATGAGAAGTTCAGGAGGGAAGAGAGAGCTCCTTAAATCCGAGTTGCTCTCTTCAGTACATTCTTTCACTACTACACCACACAGTCTGCTTCCTGAACTGCCGTCTAGGGACGTGGAGGACTAAAATGTAACCCTTTCTTATAGGTCATACAGCAGACAGCTTTCTGCAAGCATCTTCCTCTTGTAGTCCAGCGAAGCCATTCAAGAAGAGTTTCATACATAATGCAAGCTGGTTTAGTGCACTTTCTCTGCACATCCTGCATGCTGCTGGTCATGCAGGATTTATATTCCCTAAGCAGATGCTCTGCTTCTGCCAGGATCCTTGTAGGTGTCAAAGGAAAGCTAAAATTCAGCTCAAATACCTGGTTTGTCTGTTCTTGGAGTACCAGTTAGTGCTAAGGATTAGAGATGATGGACCACCCAGACAGTCCTGCAGAAAACCAAGCTGCTTTGGAGAAGACACTGGAAAAGATGAGAAATATCTGCTTTGTTACAAGAGGAAGAAGGAAGGAAACACAAACTGCACAGGTAACATGGAGAAAGAGGAGGANAGCATCTTCATGGCCCTTGTCTGCTTGTTCTGAAAAACTCAAATCTGACTGATTTCAGATGACACCAAATGATACCATTTTCAGAAAGCAAATGACACCTATTTCAGAAGTGTTTCTTTCAGCCATCAGCCTCAGCAAGAGGGAACTCTGTCCAGCACCAAAAACCTGCAGTGCCCCAGCAATGCCAATACTGCTGTTCATGAGGCTGCATGATGAACTGGATCATGCAACTTGTTTGAGAAGGTAGGCAACTCAAAGAGGGCCTATTTTAAATCCAAATCAGTTCTCAAGCACCCAGTTTACCAGAAAGTTAAACTACCAATAACAGAGGAAGCAGCGCAGAGGTGGGAACTACTATAACAAGACCTGCCAGTGAAAGTAATGTGAATGAAAATAACCTTCTGAATTCTGTTTGCAGGACACAATACAAAACAAAAAAGTAAAACAGTGTTCAAGAAACAGATTTTGTTTTTAATTGACCACAGGACTTGCATCTAATTGAAACATTTCACAGTTTCTGTGTGAGGATCTACAATGAACACTACTCAGTGCAGCAGAAGCACATTTCATTTCCTGAGTTAGAAGTAAAACCCAAGAAAGTGTTTTCTCTGACCATAATGAAGTGATAGCAGCTCCAACACCCTGTGGATTCTCAGTCCTTCAGAAGCTTAGAGAAAGACTTAGAACTTGTTCCTGAAGCAAATGCAAATGCTTCAACATCTCTGAATGAGATACCTAATAAATATTATTATTTAGAATGATCCATCAGGTTAATGTGGGCAAGAAATTCACACTTGCCTGTCTTGTGCAAAATGAAAAAAAATGCAAAAGAGATTGAGGTGAGAGATGCAATTCAGCATACTTTTTTTCATCATGTTATTAAAAAAAGATAATTTACTTCTTGTACCTATTACCAGGTACCACAAACAGTGTGGGACCTGTAGAGTTGCTAAGCAACCAGGTACTTCTTTGTTTTTTACTTTCTTTCCCAGGTTGTGAAATGACTAATGACAAACAGACCTGGTGTGTCTCTGGTTGCTTTCATGTCCATTCCAACAAAACCACAGTCAGGATTTGTTCTGAAGTCTTACACTCTTACACTATGGGTTAGAAAAGTTCATTTATTAAAGCTGCTAAGGCACAAAATGCAAGCAATAGCAAGATTTGGTAGGTGAACATATGTAGAAAGTAGTTTATGTCATTCTCATTCTACATCAAGCAGCCTGTAGTCAAAGGGGCTCCTAGAGGGAAGATCTAAGCACTTTATTCCTCCACTGGCCTTGAAGGGTGTTACTGAAAGAGTACTTGTGGGACTGCACACTGAAAGAGGACAAATTTACTGGACACAGCACACCATTTTTCAGCCTGTCGAAGATTTCAATTGACACAGTCCTGCCCAATTCTATTTTCTCCTGCCTAATCTAATGCCTGGGTTTTGTTTGTTTGTTTTTTCCCCAACAGAAATGAACACTTGCACTGGACATAACTGTATGAAACTGGTCTGAATTATACGAGCACTGAAGTCAAAGGTGAGATAATCTTAGCCTGATTTCACATTTAAACTTTAATTCACAAGAGTCCTGAACATTTCTTCCATTTTCCTATGACAGAGACCATTTAAGCCTTCAAATTAAATCAAGTCTAGAGAGACATCTATGCTTACCATAAGGTTTTTCTTCAGTTACTTTTCCTGTAGCATCTAATGTATCAGTAGCTCTGCCTAGCAGTCCAATGGCAGTGTACTTCTGGGAAAGAAAAAGAGAGATTAGTCAGTCAGGTCTTCAAGGTTCTTTCAATTCAGGTTATTTCTTTTTTATTTTTTCTTTCTTTATTTCTTTTTTTTTTTAAATACATACACTGCAACTACCAAGTACGTCAAATGAGGACAGGAAGAATACTATCAGAATAGTCAGCCCAGCAACTCTTCAGGTAAGCAAAAGTAAAGACAAAAAGACACTGAACTAAACAAACATTAAATCCTGCACTACATATGCCTATGGTTTCTAAAACCCCACTGGGTTTTAGAAATCCCATGATGAAACAAGATGGAATCTGGTTTTTACTATAAATACATCGATACCATAAAGAAAATAATTGGGTGGTAACATGAAGGTTTTTGTGGGGTGTTGTGTGCCACTGTTGAAGTAAGGTACACAGAGAACATCAACTTTTCAGTTCCTTCACAATGTAGACAAAGTCAACCAACCAAAAAAACCTACAAAAACCAAACCAACCAAACAAACAAAACACCCAAACCAAGTAAAAAAAAAAAATACAAAACATCAAAATCAAAAACCACCAAACCAAAAACCCAAAGACCTTTACTTCTGAAAGCAAAACACGTTTGCCAAGGCAAAGTGTTACACGATCGTGTCATGAAAAGTAGTGATGCTCAATAGTCTACGGCAGGGATTTGGAACCTCTGAGATGTGGTAAGGACCTTGTGACCAGCACAAGGAGTGCAAGGCCACTGACTGGCATGTCTGCTTGTCATGGTTTCTCCAAATATTTCTGTTTCGGGGTTCTTCTCTGAAGAATTCTTCGGTATGTTTGTAGCTTGCAAGAAGGATGCTCCCAGGCCAGTAGCTCTTGTTCTTACTGCATTTCACCTGATGTCCTTATTTTCCATGCTTTCCCCCTAAGTACTGCCAGGCTGTGGGCATATGGCAGAATCATAGAATGGTAAGGTTGGAAGGGACCTCAAGGATCATCTAGTTCCAACCCCCTGCCACAGGCAGGGACACCTTCCACTAGTACAGGTCACTCAAGGCCTCCTCCAACCTGGCCTTGAACACCTCCAGGGAGGGAGCAGCCACAACCTCCCTGGGCAACCTGTGCCAGTGTCTCACCACCCTCACTGCAAAGAACTTCCTCCTAACATCCAGTCTAAATCTCCCCTCTGCCAGTTTAAACCCATTGCCCCTTGTCCTGTCATTGCAAGACCTTGTCAATAGTCCCTCCCCAGCCTTCCTGTAGGCCCCCTTCAGATCCTGGAAGGCTACTCTAAGGTCTCCTGGAAGCCTTCTCTTCTCCAGGCTGAAAAGCTCCAACTCTCATAGCCTGTCCTCATAGGATATGCCAGGGTTGACAGCAGGCTGTGAACCAACTGGCCCACACCTTTTCATGTTCCTGCCAACACAGACTCACTCTGTAACACAAGTTTGGGTTCAAGTTCGGAAACACCTTTAGGCATTACTCCTACTGGTTTGACCCACTGCATATCCCATTCCATTTCTCTCAACACTATGTTTAGTTCAGAGTAGAGAATTTACATAGGCTGGAATAGAAATATCAAGGTGTTCCACACAGCTGATTCTCAGAAAGGTTTCAATGATCTTACAGAATCTGAGGATTACAGAAACATTTGGCTAGGAAAAGCCCCTCGGGATCACCAAGTCCAAACAACAACCCTACTCTCCAAGGTTCACTCCTGAACCATATCCCCAAGCACCACATCCAAAGGACCTTTAAACACATCCAAGGTTGGTGACTCAACCACCTCCCTGGGTAGCTCATTCCAATGCCTGACCATTCTTGCTGGGAAAAAAGTTTTCCTGATGTCCAGTCACAGCTTGAGGCCATTCCCTTTTGCTCTATCACTAATTACCTGTGAGAAGAGACCAGCACCAACCTCTCCAGAATGTCCTTTCAGGTAGCCATAGAGAGCGATGAGGTCTCCCCTCAGCTTCCTCTCTTTCAAATTAAATCTTACTCTCAGGTGAGCTAACACATATTGAAGCAAGTCATAAAAGGCTGTATCTTCCAGAAGCTGGCTGCCCAAATCCTACAGGAATGCATACAAACAGGTACAGGCACTAACATTTTACTCTCTGATGCAATATAACCTTTCTCGTGTACTCGCGAAGTAGAAACACGCTCAGGCAGTACCAGTGTAGGCTTATAAATCACACCTACGAAATGGGACTATGAAGACATGCCTTGATTTTGTTCCACTTGACAACCTGCCACTTCAATGTATTTCTTCAAGCAACTGCCACAAAATGGAAGCAGCAGTCATAGTCAGACAAAAGGCAGTGGAGTGCAGACTTTAATATAACACTAACTGTATTCTTTGCTTGCCACATTAAGGCTGCTCTTGTCCTAAACACTGCAGATGTTTGAATCCCCTGATAACTGCAAACTTAAGACACTTTAAAAATCAATATTGCTGAAGTTTCCACACTTTTGGAATGCATGGAAATGAAAGGAAGAATGGAAGAAGGCTTCTCCACAACAAATATTTTAATTGAAGTACAGTGTCTGATTTTAGGACCACAAAATTGCCTGATTTCTGAGATATGTAATGATCACAGAATCATAGCATCAGTCAGGGTTGGAAAGGACCACAAGGATCATCTAGTTTCAACCCTCCTGACATGGGCAGGGACATCTCACACTAGATCAGGCTGTCTAGAGCCACATTCATCCTGGCCTTCAACCCCTCCAGGGATGAGGCTTCCCCCACCTCCCTGGGCAACCCATTCCAGGGTCTCCCCGCCCTCATGCTGAAGAACTTCTTCCTAACATCCAGTCTGAATCTACCCATTTCTAGCCTTGTTCCATCCCCCCTAGTCCTATCACTACCTGACATCCTAAGAAGTTTCTCCCCAGATTTCTTGCAAGCCCCCTTATTGATTGAGTTCTTAACATTTAATAGCATAGCTAGAAAGGAGATACTATTAAACAACTAGTCCAGACGTTAATAAAAACACTTAAGCAGATCTTCATGACTCTAGCATGATGACTAATTTTAGCTGTCTAGTAAAAGTCTAATTGTGAAAGAATCCTCACATACCATCTTCAGATGTTTCCAAATCAAAGTACTGATACTAACTCACTTTGAGTCACTTTCTTCCTCTTAATTCTGGTTTGGCTATCTCTTCACTCTGTCTGTTAAATAAAGTTCTCTTTGACCTATCAGCAACACAGATAGTATCATCTGTTTATATGTAAACACAAAGTGTATGAACAAAGCAGTCCCAAATCTCAACTCTTGACTCCCCCTTTGATTTCTGCAAAAGGCCACCCATTAGGTAAAAAGACCATCCTTAAGAATTATAGTCACAAATCCCTGTTCCTTCCAGAAGGCTTTAAAGTCACAAAAGACTCAAGACAGCAATGCATTGAAACATAAAGAAGGCTGTAAAAGGTCAGAAAATTAAGAATTATACTTGGTTTATGATTGGTGTCTGGAGTGCCCTTGGGTATCTACAATTATACATCATAATTCTTACCAGCACCTCAATAGGGTTTATGTCCCCTTTGTTAGCATGCAGGACCTGCAGCTTGTAGAAAATAACATGAGAGTCCAACCTTAATCTATTGTTCCTCTTATTCTGTGTCAAAATCCAGTGATAACTCTCTTTAGACACTAACTCACACTGCCCTCAGTAGCACCCAATGGATTCTGAGTCATTTAATAAGTCTTTGGTGACCTTTTCTCACCTGTGTTGGCAATCATTTACTTCTTCCAGCTTTATAAAATACATCTAGGGGCATTTTTCCTGTACTCTCAGATTACAAATCACTGCAGAAACAGAGACAGCAACTGCTCACAACCACGCTGCTTCAACCCACTCAACCCAAAACAAAAAAAGCAAGGTAGTAGGTGTAGCAGGCAGTGGAAAAGACTAGCAAGTGCAGACCATGACTGGAAACATTCCTTTATTGGCAGCTCATCAGAGAACACTCTGCCAATCAATAGCTCCTACGTCCTTGCCATCCACTCATCTCAAGAGACCAGGACCCAAACCATTTAAAGATTAAAAGCAGAACCTCAGCCTTCCTATGGGATTCTACAGCATGCAAGTGCATTGCCTTAGAAGCCAAAATCAAGCATTGCCAGTCACAACTTGCAAGCATTGCAGCATCATGCATTAATTCCAGCTTCTAATGGTGGTCAGCATGGTCCCAAAGTGGAGCCTCACCACTGCAAAACCCTGAGGGCATGCAGACCTTCTCAACACTACCCTGCATTAGGGAACTGCTACAGCACACAGCCTTCTAGAAAACCATTTTCTCAGCATTATGGCAACTGAAGCAAAAAGTAGCAAAGTGATCAGAAGCCTTCAGGCATAAGCACCTCTTTCATTCACACTAGTGTGGAGATAGCCTTAAGAAGAGACTTTACAGCAACAAACCACTGCACTCTGTCACTAATAATGTGAAAACTCTGCCACACAGACTGGGGGATGTGGTAGATGCAACCTCATCAAGACCAGAAAGACAGCCAAGTGCTTTGGCAGTAACAAGCTTTCTACCATACCTGTGACTAGAAAGAAACATGAATGCCAGAAGATCCAAGACTGGACAAAGAACATTACAGGAACCAATAAAGAAACACATTACAAACCCTTTAAGAAATCTGACAGATCTTGAAAAGAGGAATTTCATTTCAGAGTCACAACCAAGGGCACAGTCAAAATTCTCACAAACCATATGTTTACAGGCATATTTTACTAAGAGAATAGCTGTCATTTGGCTTTTTTATTTCACACCCAGCTTCACATAAGTCATTATATGAACATGGAAAGGGGAAGTATACCCATAAAAAGAGAGAGAAAAAGGCCAGATTTTATCAGTATACATATTTAACTGTGAAAGGAGGAAGAAGAGGAAAAGGAAGAAGAATCCCCTCCCATTTGAGGGGCTGTACAGCCAGCATAGCTATTAGCTGCACAACCCAGCATAGGGGAGCTCCTAGAGGCTGAAGCCCCTGGGCTGACTGCCAGGCATGTCTGCCCCACTTATCAGTGCAAATGCCAGGCAGACCATGGAATGGAGCTTCTCAGTTTTAACTGTTAATATATCAAAGTTTTATTTGGAAAGAAGCCAAAGGCTTGAAATCTTAAATGATAACACATTTTTAAAGCTTTTTCAAACATGGAGAAGCAACATTTTGGAAGAGCTAGACAGAAACACAAGGAATTACGAAGTAAGGTCACCAGTAGCTGTCAGGAAGATTTTTAAGATGGTTCCTTCCCACTGCAAAAATTTCCCAGGCAAGTATCTCTCTGGAAGAGGCAGTTCATAAGAGTTCATCCAAGGATGACCCATTTTCTAATCACAGCAACAACTGAACACAGAAGTGTAAAAGGAAAAATAAATAAATAAAGGCCACAGTCCCATGTGCAAGAGACTGAGAGCTGGGCAAGTGAAGCCATATTTGGTAACACCACAAAGTCAATCCACATAAACTGATGTCTGCTTGTAGCTTAGCAAGTGTGAGGAAAGCAAAGCAAAACAAACAAAAAAAAAAAGCCAAAACCAAGCTCTGTTGAGAACCTGAAGGAAAGCAGGCAAGCAGAGATCAGAATCAGTGCCCCAGAGCCAAAGCCTGAGACTCAGCCTGTGTGTTTGGTTTGAGCACTTCCATTTTCACAGACACAGGACACAGAGAGCGAAGAGGCCTTAAACTCTCTGTTTTACAGTCCCATTCAGTTTGTCTATAATGATTTCTACAGCCAAACTGTGGTGGTCTGGATTTAATATTTATGTAACTTCTATTTGCTGTTTGTATAACATTAGCAGCTACCAGTGGTTTCCAGTATACTAATCACCCACTAAACCAGAAGAGTGCATGAGGTAGACAAACAAGCTGGGGGGGGGGGGGGGGGGAAAAAAAAACCTCAGGGTTGCCATAGTTTCAATTATTTTCCAAAACAAAGCACTCTCACTAAGCAGATTCCAATATATTAAAAGCACAGAGCCTTAATCTCTTAAAAGCAGGTTGCACAGAAGCAAAATAAAGACTGCAGAGTGAGGGAGGAGTTCCCTATTTTACAACAGAGCAAATTCAAAATTATCAAGCACAAAACACATCCTCATTATATAGACAAACATTACAACTTCTCTACCCTTCATTCTTTCTCCTGAAAAAAAAAAAAAGCTGACTTGGTGCTAAGCCTGCACTAAAATTTATATACTGCTAGAAACTGTAATTGTACTGTCATTGCTGAAGAACTATCTGATCTTTACTCTTGGATTAACAGGATTTTCTGACCTCTTATATCAGCTTATTTTAAAAGTTCAAACATATGGGGTGATAAGATTTTCAATGTGAACAACCAGAACCACCTCTAACAGGGGAACCCACAAGGGATACTTTACCTGGAGTTCAGAGAAGCTTTAAGGCGGTAACTAAAAACTGACAAGTTTAAGTGTTAGTGTTAGAGGAAGGGCAGGAAAGGAGGTTGAGAGGGGGATCAATCCCAAAAGTAACAGGAACACTACATCACCCAAGACAGCACCATGGCCACACATCACTTAAAGGCAATACAGACTCAGAGCATTCAAGAAAGGATGCTGCATAATGTGCAACAGTAGCTGCTTGCAACCCACAGTCTCTTTGCAAACCTTTCTGACACTTGCTCTCTGTGGCAACCTATCCCATTCACCAAAGTGTCTCAGGTTGGCTCTTAAATTTCACCTTCAGCTTTAGCTTCAGCTCTTTAACCATCTCCTCATTTTGTCTTTTTGACAGTTTTTTTCACTGAGAGGGTGACAGAACACTGGAACAGGCTGCCATGGAGGGTTGCAGAGTCTCCCTCTCTGGAGATACTCAAGACCCACCTGGATGCACTCCTGTGTGATCTGGTATAGGAGATGCTGCTCTGGCAAGGGAATGATCTTTTGAGGTCCCTTCCAGCCCCTAACCTTTTGTGATTCTGTGATTCTTTTAGCATTAACACCACAGTCCATACAAAAAACCCAAAGATGACCTTCAGTTTCCATCCAAGTTCAAAGGAAGGTCATAATCCTCTGCTCAGAAATACATAATGCTTCCAGTGGGGTAAGACTTTATAGGTACATACAAATTCACAGTTAAACTTGGATACATGAAAGCCTTTAGGTGAATTCAAAGCCACTGCTAACACCAAGACACAGGGAATTCTAAAAGGCAGTGCTAGGAGAGCACTTGGAAAGAATGCTACAAACCAATGGAGAGTGGCTAGTTTCAATCTAATTTCTTCTTTTTTTTTTCCCTCAGTGATTTTTATTTAGAAACAAAAAAAGCCTTGCCATGTTACAGCCTTGATTTTTGTTTTTTCAAATGAATGCAAGCAACAACTGTCCATGTAGCACACAGACACACACAATTATAGAAGGGTCAAGAAGAAAGAATGCAACATTGACCTTGTGAATGGGAGAATGGAAAAATCAGTAGAGCTTGCTCTCAAAATATTCTGGTTTTTTGGAGGAGAGAGCTTCTGCAGCACAATAGGTGCAGCCTCCTCAAGATTTTCAACAGTTTCCAAAAAAAAAAAAAAAAAAAAAGTGTGAATATTAATAGAGCATGAAGCAGAGCTATTAATAGATTAGACTCTGGGGTGAGCATAAAAAAGACCCAAGCAATACACAGCATAGTAAGCTGGCTTAACAACAGCAGGGAAGTTTGTATCTGTACCATTTGACAGCTGCTGCTTCTACAACTTTGTTTTGGGGATACTTGGCAGGGCAAGAAAGAGTTGATATTCAAATCAGTCTCTTCTTTGGATTCGGTACCCAAAAAACCAAAAAGTTAAAGAATGCACCACATGATTTGCAGTAACAGGTAATTAAAGATGTTGACAGCATGTAACAACTAAGGGGCACATGCACCACCATTTTATCCAGCTACACTGCAGCCCTTCCCAGTTCCTGCATCTTCACCTGTGCAGGCTTATTAGCATTCTCTCAGGGCATCTTCTTTTGCACAGACACTACTTCAAGTTTTGATAACACATAAAAGTACAGCACAGGAAGTTCCACCTCTACATGAGAAAGAACTTCTTTACTGTAAGGGTCACAGAGTACTGGAACAGGCTCCCCACGGAGGTTGTGGAGTCTCCTGAGAATCTCTAGAGACTTCCAAGCCCCATCTGGATGCATTCCTGTGTGACCTTCACTAGATTATATAGTCCTGCTCAGGCAGGAGTCTTGGACTCGATCTCTGGAGGTCCTTCAACCCCTAACATCCTGTGAACACCTACACATTCTCAAAACACATCAAATCCAACATCATTCATGCATTTTCTCAGCCTTCCTTTTATAAAGCATTCTCCTTGTGACAAAATAAGGAAGACAACCATAATCTCACAAGCTGACATTGACCTCTAGCCAGTATCTTGAGGCACTCAGGGAATAAGAAATTAATTGTCAGTAACATACAATAATGCACACAGGATGGAGACCAATGCTAAGTTGCCACAAGCCATGACAGGTCTCTCAATCAAACTCTGCTCTGGGAAGAGGTTGTGGAATTACAGTAGAAAGTTCTGGTTCTCTGAAAACTTTTTCAGGTGTCAGGAGCAGTCAAAAAAGCAGCAAACTGGTGCTTGGATATAGCTGTTACAGACTGCAGACATAAGTAGGGCAAGGTTTATTAATAGCCATGCCATCTTTGCACTGTCTTGTGCAAACATACAAGGGAGTATTCTTTGAATGTTTGCACAATAATGTGACAGGTACCAGGCAACAGAAATGTCAAGAATTCTGTGCCCTTTATCTCTATTAGAGGACTGTAATATACTGCATCTAACACACAAAATGATAACTGAATGGGAGAAATTAAGCAACCACTACATGTCAAGAAGAATTCACCTAACCAGCCTACAAGGGCTGAAACACATCCATCTGCCTGTGGGTTAGCATCTCTCATAAAACAATCTCTCCATCCCCAGTCCTGTTTCTCAAGGGAAACATATAAAATGCCTTTCAAAACAAGCCTGGGAACTAAAATTCATAACTCCATTGGGTTCAGAAAAAAAAAAACATGAGCTCAATAGAGATATTGGATTTATGGCACACTATAACATTACCTCACACTAACCCCTTCGCATGCCACAACATACAATCTACCAGGCTCTCTCCTTCCCTAGCAGATAACCTTATCATCTTGTTCTCTCCTCTCCTACCTCTCCTGTAAGGCAAGAATAATTTCTCTGGGCTAGAACAGAGGGAAAGGAACATTTTGTGTAGCTACAATCCATTCTGCTTCATTCAAATCCATTGATTTGCAATGATCAGGTAACATACTGCATTCTTTTTGTTTCCTCTCCCATCTCAATACAAATGGAAACTGAGCCAGCCCCTTGGTTACTGTGGATGGGATACCACCAGCAAAGAGGTGTGAGAACATAAAAGGGTATGAACCACAGAATGAAAAATGAGGTGGTGTTGCAGATGAAAAATTTCCTAGGGAAAGAGGTGAAGAGCAAAAAAACCACTCTCACTTGGCTGCCTCCAAGACAAATACAGACAGCTGGATACAGTAATACTGCAATTAGGAAGCAAAAGAGGAACTAAAACCATAGACAAACACAAGCAAGATGGGATCAGAAGAATCATTTTAGCAGTTTAAGAACTAACATTTCATTTTGGTTCTAAATTATAAACAAGAGAGAGGAACTTTATGGACATTCTTTTGAATATAAAGTGGATGAGCAGGGCATTGGTTGTAAAAGGAAAATAATCATAAAGGCTCTATCATTCATTGGGTTGTTGATTGGTATAAAAAGCCAATACAAAAACAACTTCTTACTTTTTGTTCCCTTTGCCTTCAGCCTTCCACCTCCTTCACTGCTCCTCTGTGCATGGCTGAACACTAACCTTGACTGAACTGGCAGCACATGAGGCCTTGCTAGTTTTCTGTCTAGGAGGAGAGAAGAAGGTGGTGGCATTGACCCCTTCTGGGCTTTCTTTGTCCATGGAGGGGAGGACTGGAATTCTCCATTATTTCTAAATTGTGCATAATTGTATGTAATTGTGAATACATGTAAATATATTTTGTATATATGCTTCTGAATTTAGCTTGCTGTAAAATACAGCTTTATCTTACTTCCTTCTGAGCTGGTCTAGTAAATTTTATTTGGGAGTAAATTCCTCAAACCCACCACAATCATTCATCAAGCAGTAACAGTCCTCCTTGCCTTGTGACTGGAAGCTTGGTTGATCAACTGGAATCAAAACCTTGCTACCCCACACAGCAGACAAATTGCTTTCTTACTCTGGTTTATTAAAGCAGGTAATAAACCACAGCCCATCCCTGTGGAAGAGTCTGAGGTCTTACTGACAACTGCTTGCCCACTCAGGATTGTTTTCTGAGCACAAGCATTAACTACAAGCATTAACTACTTACTTTCTTTCAGAAATGGTCTAAAAGATAGCTACTAAAATAAACTCTAACCAAACCTGAAATGCATTTAAAAGTCCATGGCTTCTGGTTTAGATCTGAGAAAGGGCTTGCATACTCAAACACCTGGTTTTCTGTACTATACCAATTAGTCTAACAAGAAGCATTGCAACTATCCACAAATCTTGCCCTTACAAAAGGATGTGGAAAACATCAGAACACAAAAGAGAAAATGGAACAAATATGCACTGTTTTCATTTTACCAGCTCCAAAAGAAAACAAGATGAAGCAAAGAGTTCACCTGATGATACTGTAGAGAAAATTTTAAGAGCACACACCACAAAGAGGGTCCTTCAAAAGGAAAGCCTGCTCAATTTTCTTGCACTTGTAACCCAGATATATGAACTGCAGCACAAACTGCTTTTGAGATACATTAAAAAAAGAGTAATAAAATCCTGCAGTAAGGCTCTTCAAAAACAAAATTAGGATTTTCAAAGAAATAGCTTTCACACCATGGTGTGCATGTTAATGTGCAAACACACAAATGTTGGCAGAATAAAGGTCTCAGAGAGGCTGAGTTCTTGTATTTCTCCTGAAAAGACAGAGGAAATAAATTTATTGCAGCTTCCACTAAGAAAAATGCTCCAGAGGGAGCCCCACTGTATTACTGGATACTGAAGAGTCCACATGGGGCTTTGGTGTCTAACAAGCTGTAAACAAAGTCACAAGAAAAAGCTTTGTTAGCTCTGCTTCTTACAGAACTACTCAATGTGCTTTTTTAATGCATTATTAATTCACTGAACTCACTGCCAAAAGATGGAAGCTAAGGACTTAATTCAAAAAAATTACTTCATGGAGAAAGCTAACAACTTTTATTTTTGAGAAGTTAAGGGATAAAAAACTAAAGCTTAATTTTTAGGTCAATAAAATAACCTCAGGAGGCAAAGAAACAACATCCTTTATGGACACTGTTCCACAGCATTTGGTGCCAACCCTCTAGAGAAATGATTTTGTAATATAAAAACTCCAATCTGAGAATCAACCAACTTAGTGTCTCTCTGAAACTCTCTTACATGATTTGAAAAAAGTCCTGCTTAGGAAAGCCCTCTCTTATGTGGAATAAGTGTGGCTGACAAGTTCTGAGACCTGATCACTGGACTAGCACTCATTTTCCTTCCAGTATTCCTGAGAAGTTAAATTTAAACAAATATAATAAATCAAAGTTGCTCCATATCAGGTCCCTGATGTTATCTTCACCTTTTTTTCCTCTTTCTAGTCCCTCTAATCATTTGGAGCTTGGGTTTTACACTACCCAGTGATTATTTCTTTTTTGGATAGTGTATCATTTTGGAAGAGCTACAACTTTTGAGATTAAATGTTCTATTTTAACTAGTCCTTGTCCAAACTTGTGCAACCAGCAGGAACTACTGGGGCAATTCCCCTCACATCACAGAGCATTTGAGGGTTCAGACTGTATGTGGACCATGACAAGAAGTTGTATTCTGAGATACCAACACACCCATGCTTTCAGCTCATCAAGAGGCAGTCTATTCAAGCATGGTTTGATGGATGGCCAAGTTCTGGCCTCACTCACACTAGTATTACTCATATTCTCACAGGGTGAACCCAGATGTTAGCTTACTGAAAAATACAAAATTAAGCATGGAATTGGAAGCCCAAAATTTTCAGTTATCCTGTTTTATCCCACAGAAATAAAAATAATAACTGTTGGAAGACATCTCCTCCCAATGGAAAGTGTTAGAATAACGAAGAATTTCCTTGCTTAAAGCTCTTTGGTTTTTTTCTTCTCTGACAAGTCCCTGATAAGTTCCCTCATTATTTCCTTGTAGCAGCACAGCTTGGCAGATGAGAGGTTTTAAAACAGGATTATTGCTTTGGAAATTGCTAGCTAGTATTTTCTAATGCATTTCCCCCCACACCCCACACCCCCAAAAATAAGAAATCACTTCTACATTGTGTTTGAGAGAGATTAGCCACCCCTAAGACTGAGTTGCTCAGGAACAATTTAATGTAATATAAATTGGTCCACCCTCATTACATTCATTTTACTGGTGAATGTAGGAAATATTTTCTCCTACTGCCTTTATTTTGCAAACACAATAAAACAATTTATCTCAAAAAAAATAATGCAGTTCAAGCATGACCAAGTCTAAGGCCCAGAACAAAAGAAAGGGAAGTGATTCTCCCATGGAACATGCATTAAATGATCAGTATTTAAATTTCATATACAAAAGGATTCGACTTCTTCCCCTCATTTGGAATATTTCAAATGAAAGACAACAAACAAAACCTAAGCCAGCTTGCACATATTTTTATTTCTGGCTAAATATTAAGAACTCCATGAGAAATCTGAAACATTAGGTAGGNCAGGGGGTTGGAACTAGATGATCCTTGAGGTCCCTTCCAACCTTACCATTCTATGATTCTATGATTGCCCTTGGCTGCATGGTTCTATTTGTTTTGGATCAAAGCAAAGGAGAGCTGCATTTACACTGAAAGAGTAACATTCCTTTGTATAAGGTGCATGAGCTGCAAACCAAGTGATAATGTTTAGAGCTGCCACACAGAGTCAGGAAAGTTTCACACAATGTTCGGGAAAAAAAAAACAACCACCAAAAAAGAGAAACAGTCCAATCTCTGGCAGAGCCACCATATGGAGTTTATGGCAGTAACATACGTTCTGGCCACTCAGCATAGCTCTGCTGCCAACAATGACAGACCAAACTAGTTCTTTATGAGCTACACTCCTACAACCAAGCAGTAAATTCTACCCAGAGAGGCTCAGGTAGTTCATCTCAATCTTTACAGTCATCAGAGGAACAAAAGAAAAACATCACACTTCAACAAAAACTTCAGCATCCATAACAGTAAAAAAGGATGAAATATGAATATAAATTCCTAGCACACTGCATGGGATCCAAAAAGACAATCAAATCTATTGCAGAGTCACCTATCAGATCTCTCACTACATTATAAGCCACTATTGTCAGTGTGGTCGAAAACCCAAATAAGCAGACATCCATGGGAGATCCTTCAACTTCCTCTCAAATGAATGTGTTCCTAATTTATTGAAGTATAAATAGAACAGTAGTGACAGACTCCAAATGAAGGCTCACGACCACATCAGAACCCTCAAGCCCTTGCAGCGGTAGAGCTGATCTACTGTGCGTAACTTGGCTGCCTCATTGCAGCCAGTGCCCACAGCCTACATCAACCAAAGGCCAGGTGAGAGCTGATGGATCTAGCTAAATTAGCTTACTGGACTGTCCCCTCTGCCCATTTCTCCTCTTGACCTTCAGTAGCAGCTATAAGCTTTCTTGAGCTATCTAGGGACAATGTTTAGCTAAATAATGTTCCTGCTGGCCAGCAGACTTCAAACTGAAGTCACCATGGAACCTGCACATACTCTCTTTTGCCAAAAAGGTTGAAACTACTTCAGCTGTCACAGCTGTTTCCACTGTGAACATCAGCTTAAGAGATTCTTACTTGCTTTAAAAATATATAAATCAACAACTTTCACATATATAGCTGTGATGACTTAATTCACCTGAAAGTATAACAATGCCTTTTTTAACTTATAAGTTCTTTGAAAGGAGGTATCAGGTGATACATGCTTACATTTTCCCTGCAAACCCAGCTCCAGCTGCTTCCTGCATGTTTGAAAACACAGGTGGCTCTGAAATGTGGTCCTGTAAACCAACTGCAAACCCACTACTGTCAATGCAGAGACTGCCACCTGACTACAGGAAGTTTTGGATCACACTCTACAGCTACATCCTTTTATCCTTGTTGTATTCCCTTCAGTCAAATTATTTGTCTTTGAGCTGACTTGAAGACTGTCAATCAAATTGTACCTCTAGCTATCGGTTCAGTACCAGTAAAAAGCTTAAATGTTCATACCAGGAAAGAATGGGAAAAACATCAGAATAAAATGTGTTATAAAGGCTGTCAATTTGCTGAGCTCACTACTGACTTGCCCTGAGTATAAGATGAAATTTGGAAAGCTTAACTGGTTTCTGCACCTAAGCTTCTCATTTAAACTAAATGGCTAAACCCACTGGATTTTACTTGCAAAGAAGCAACTGTCACTGGTGGTTTATTCTTGGGAGTACATACACTTGTTTGTGTATGTAACATCTACAACCAGAAGTGCATTCACCAAGACACAGTACAACTAATCCAAAGCAGCAAGGGACAAGGTTGCTATCTGCCAGGGCTTGAGTCTGGATTACAGGGCTGTTGTTACCTTTGGCTCCTTACACATGCTTACCCACGTGTTTCTGGAGCACCCATCCACAGAGACCCAATCTGGAACTATAGCTACTAACACAAACACAAAACACTCTTAATTCCAAAAGGTGCCTCTTAAGGCCACATGGTATTTAAGAAAACAGAAAAGAAACACACACCATCTGTTACCACAAGCTAAATAACAATTATGTTATCTACACATAAGGGAAACAACTGAAAATTGAACCCTCATACACAATCGTATCCTGGAAACATAATTTACAGTGCTATCTTCATTACCATTTTTCGAGGAGACCTTAGAGTAGCCTTCCAATATCTGAAGGGGGCCTACAGGAAGACTGGGGAGGGACTATTTACAAGGTCTTGTAATGACAGGACGAGAGGCAATGGGTTTAATCTGGCAGAGGGAAGATTTAGACTAGATGTTAGGAGGAAGTTCTTTACAGTGAGGGTGGTGAGACACTGGCACAGGTTGCCCAGGGAGGTTGTGGCTGCTCCCTCCCTGGAGGTGTTCAAGGCCAGGTTGGATTAGGTCTTGAGTGACCTGTACTAATGGGAGGTGTCCCTGCCTATGGCAGGGGGTTGGAACTATACGATCTTTGAGGTCCCTTCCAGCCCTACCATTCTATGATTTTTCTCCTTTTGTTTTTTTTTATCCTCTGGTTGTTGTTGAAAACACTAAACAGTACAGAAATCTTCCTGTAAAATGGGAATTTGGTCTTTAGTGGCATTTTGCAGGAAAAAAAAAAAACCAAGCCAAAGTTTTTAGAATATCCTTTCTGGAAGCAGAAGTCTTAATATCAAATTTCCAACTAAATACAAAAAGGAAATTAAATACACATTTAAACAAAATGCACAGCATGGTTGAGACATTTGTCCTTTGATGCAGCAAGTCACTGGAAGAAAAAAAAAACACCCAAGAAAACAAACAAACAAAGACCTCACTAACATAAGTCATTTAACACTCCTTACCTTGGAACCTGTCAACATAGTACTCAGCATTTTTGTTCCTTTTCCAATACCAACCACTGTAAAGATAGGAGAAACAGCACTTCAAAACCAGGTCTGCAGTTCCCTTATTCAGCACCATTCACTACTAAATATTTTTCTATGGCCTTTTGTGCTCTGTTAGCATATAGAGGCAACACTTAGTAGAAGGTATCTCTGATGTTCAAACAACATATTATCGGTGAAAGGAAAAACAAAAAAAGGTCTAACTAAAGAAGAAAAATAAGCTTCATCTATTGTTAAAACACTTTAATTCAACCCCTGGATTTATTTACCTTTTCATCACCAAGGAACTGGATAGTGCAATTAACTATATCTCTGGTTTGATGAAGGCTGTGGCTCACTACTGATGATTCTAGCCTTCACTGTAACTAAACAAGCCTTTTAAAGGTTGATAGTGACCAAGAGTAATACAACCAAGACAGCACAATGAAATTCCTTGTCAGGCTTAGTGACCTGTACTAGTGGGAGGTGTCCCTGCCTATGGCAGGGGGTTGGAACTAGATGATCCTTGAGGTCTCTTCCAACCTTACCATTCTATGATTCTATAATAAAATACTCAAAAGGACCAATTGTCTCTGTCAAAAATTCTTTTGTAATTGAGCCTTCCAATTACTGTGTAGGGACTGTGCCTTTTCTATCTTAAACCAGAATTCTGCAAAACAGCCCTGTCAGCTTTTCCTACAAAAAGAGCTCTACTTCCAAGATTCTTGCAAGGTCCCTGTCCTGAATATGTGTTCCTATTGGTTTTCTCCACATATGGCAATCCAAAGAAACAAGGAACATTTTAGAAGGAAATCAGCATTATGTACAACTCACTGAATATGTAATATCCTTCATTTTAATAAAACTTCCTCCCATTAATAAAACTTGCTCCCTCCCTGGAGGTGTTCAGGGCCAGGTTGGACAAGGCCTTGAGTGACCTGTACTAGTGGGAGGTGTCCCTGCCTAAGGCAGGGGGTTGGAACTAGATGATCCTTGAGGTCCCTTCCAACCTTACCATTCTATGATTTCAGGAGCTAAGGGAGATGCAGAAAATCAGTTCTCATGTTAACCAGGAGCCAGTAGCAAAAGCATCAAATTGACAATGAACTTTTAAAACAAATACTTGTGCTCTGATGCTTCTCAATCATTATACTGAGACTCATTAGACTGCTTCTTATTTTCAATTACTTCTCTTTTTGCTGGGGGTTTTTAGTCACACATGCCCTTGTGCTTGAGCTTCTGTGTACTTTCAGCTCAGCCTGTTCCTGTCATATTTGCCAGACAGGGAAGAGCTGCAACAAGTCTGAGGAAAGGAGATAAGCACACAGCAAAACTTCACAACTGAGCATTTTTTTTTTTTTTGCAACATGATGGCATCACAACTGCTGAGCTGAAAATAGCTGAAAAGTGTAAAGAGGTTGGAAAATTTTAAAGGCAGTAAATGCTTTTATGAACAAGACACTAACAATTTTCCCCATTAATCATCAGCCTCTGTGTAGTATGTGTATTAATGCAAGGTAGCATAAACTCAACTTGCCAGACTACAGAATGTAACAAGGTTTAACTGAATTTTTGGTTTTGATACTTTTAGATCTTAATTATGCTTCTATGGAAGCATAATTAATAAATACCATATAGAAACAAGCCAAATCTTTACAATTCCCACTGTACAGCATGAAAACTAGAACCAGAACTGTAGACTAATATTAAAAGAAAATATATTCACTAAACTTCGACCTACAAGATGCAAGTTCTTTGCATCTTGTATCTACAATAGGAGTTGCAACACTGAGAAGTAGAAGTTGAGTGAGAAGTTGAGTTCTAACTCACACCACCTTCCAAATTTTTACTCTCAGGCAGCAGTCATTCCAGGCCCCAGTGCAGGGCCATCACATACCACATGGCATTGAAATTGCCTTTCACTCGCATCTCCAAGGTTCTTCCTTATCTACATTTACTGTAAGTAGGAAAAATACAGATCTATGTTACCTAAAAATAAAGGTATATTATATATACTTTACTTTATATAAAAATGGGTATTTTCTGATTAAAAGCCACTGCTCAGTTATGTGCAGTACACTTGAGACACTAATTTAAGGCTCGGTATCAAACTAATTCTGATGAGCAAAGTTACAGATATGCAGTAAATAAAATTTGGGAAATAGCAGTATAAATGAAAAAAAGGTTAGAGGGTTCAGAGAAGAGATATTTCTATTATGCTACTGTCCATGAGGAAAGAAAATATTCTACCCCACCACCCCACCCTAAAAAGCAGCACAAGTTTTCTGAACATCTTCCTTTTGTGACCTCTTCTCTCTCATTATCTTATCCAAACCCTCAAGAAATTTGGATGCTTCCCCTTCCCCATTCCTCTCCAGTTTTGTCCTTTCTAATCCAGCCACCATTGATTTTTCTCTGTGTGTTTTGTATGGCAGTGCAATGAAGGATCCTGTGGCTTTTTTCAATCGATCCACAGCATATTAAGGTGATGCATTTCTCTGTCTTTATCAAGCACATCAAGCCCAAGTACTTTTTGTCATGCCATGGGAGCAGGCTTTGGAGACTGCTGGATACCAGAGAGCAGTCAGAGAAGCAATTAAGAAGTACAAGTGATTTTTTTTTCTCTTCCTATGGATCAATGCTGTTGACTTTCCACAATGAGCAGTAGTAGCATGCTTGAAGGGAAGATCTGTGTGAAAGGAAAATGTACCCTTCAGCAATACACACAGCATTCTCCAGTGAACTGCCACGCAGCACAGGAAAATGTTGTCTGTGCTATCTTCTAGCCCAAGAATGTCACATTTTGCAATGTCCACAGGTGACAGACATTACCAGCCCATAGACCTGTACTAGCAACAGATTCAGCAAACAAGGTTCCCTTGAAGGACAGCTCCTCCAGAGAGAAGCTGTTACATCAAAACTCAGCGGATTTACTTTCAGTGGATACCCATTGTTGCATCTGTTGATTTTCACTACCAAAAGAAGTACTGCTGTTATTTCTTCTAGCTAGGCAGAGCTACAAGGCTGTATAGTAAGCTGTAGTTTGCACATCACTTGTTGGTGCCAATGTAAGACATGGAAATACAACAGACCCCATGGCTGAGTTTTCAACAGCAGCAAGTGACACATTCTGCTCCTTCATGAAACAAAGGAATTTGATAAATGGATTGTTATCAAAAGACAAAAATCTCTGATAACTCTTCTTTATGAAGCAAGACAGGATGTGAAAAATGCTTCTATGCTGAGTCTCTAAAAAAAAGCAGCAGTCAAATGCTCTTCAATGTCTTTCCCTTGCTGAGTATTAAAACCCCAAAAAAGCTTCAACAAAATCCCAGAACTGCATTAGTTTAAGACGAAATACTTTTTTAAATTATGATGACTATAAATCCTCAGCTTAAGTTAAAAAGCCATCAATTCCTGAGGTAATTTAGAATTCATTACACAAGAGTCTCTATTTTCATGTAACAACTCGCAATTTATTTCAGAAGTTGAGGGAAGGAGGGTAAAGTTTTCTGTTAAGAAAAACATTATATGGATGCAAAAGTAGATGCAAAGGAAATTTAAGCCAAACCACTCTCCCACGGGTAACCTGTACTTCCCCCAAAAGCACAAAGCCTGCCATCATTATCCCAAATTGTTCCTCCACCTCTGATTTCATGTAGGCAAGAAAACGTTTCCTGAAATCACTTTTGAGCACTGTATTTATATTTTTCATTACCCAGAACTCCTGCCGCTGCACTGTCCAAAGTTCCACCATGTCCAATTTTCAAAACCTGATTTCTTTTGTTCCCATTTGTTTGCACACCAGCTTCTGCAAACAGAAATTGAAAGGGAGCATTATAAGATAACCTTAGAACACAGGAAAAACAGCACATGCTTCCAGGCTGCTTAAAGGAGATAAAAATCAATTATTTCGGCTATGAATTAATAGTGCAGAAATTGTTGTACTGAATAAAACCAATGATCCATCTACATCTGCTTCCAATCTCAAACAATTTCCAGGCTATTTTCCCTTAGACATCAAGTCTTACATGCCATTATAAATAGATGCTCAGAAAACACTACTGGAAAACCTGCTGGACAGTTCACCTGTGAAGTTTGATTAATGAAGCATGCAAGAACCAAGGAAAAGGTTTCCAAAATGATCCGTTCTGCACAAGTTTTATGCTGCATTATCTGAGCAATTTTTGTTGCATTTACTTCCATGTAATGGGTCTCATGTATTCCCCACGTACACAGCCCTGTGGAAACTCTGCAATGAACTGAACTTGCTCATTGCTGCTTTCAAAGTGCCACAGCATCTCAGCCCACCTACAAAGCTGATGACTCCAGGAATTTTGCAGAGTCCAATGCCCCTTATTTATTTGCACTAAATATGACAAACACTCTAAGCTCCTTTACCTATTTCTATTATCTCTCCATGATGCTTTGACATCAGGGATTCAGACATGATCCAGCTAAATCTCTTCCACACAAAGCTGAATCAAAGCCTGTGCCTACACTAGAGTTCACTACAGAGTGCATAAGCACTCACCGATATGAAGGTATGTTCTCATTCATCAGCAAGAGCCCAAAAGCCCCAATCAGATGATCAAACCCCCATATCAACTACAAAGAGAATCTAGGCCATAGTCCCTCATGCCTTTGCAGTACTCACACTTTTTCCCCCTAGTATCTGTCACACAGGCTGCTCTCATTTTGAAAAAGCAGATCCTGCATACTGTGCCCAGGCCTTTCAAACCCCTTAAAGCATTGTGATTTTCACTCATTTGGTGATTTGTCTAACAGCAACAGACAGCAGGACTGAAGCTCATGCTGCCACAGCTCTGCTGCAGAGATGCTGCTGACACCCATTCTGACAGACAGGTGCACACTGTCCCTGAGACCACACTCAACAGGTCTCCATGCAAGCTGGGATCCCCTGCACTGCACACTGTAGGACTGGAGCTTTCTGCTGTGGCAAATCTCTTCCCCAATGAAAAGGAAGGCTTACATCTTGGCTTACATCTTACTCAGGGGTTTAAACTGCCAGAGGGGAGATTTAAACTGGATGTTAGGAGGAAGTTCTTTGCAGTGAGGGTGGTGAGACACTGGAACAGGTTGCCCAGGCAGGTTGTGGCTGCTCCCTTCCTGGAGGTGTTCAAGGCCAGGTTGGATGAGGCCTTGAGTGAGCTGTACTAGTGGGAGGTGTCCCTGCCTACGGCAGGGGGTTGGAACTAGATGATCCTTGAGGTCCCTTCCAACATTACCATTCTATGACTCTATGATCTTGCTGTACTTTAGGCAAGAGCAGATGCCTGCCCCGAACAGGCCCGAGGTGAATATGGCCTTACAGTGCAGCATGGCCAACACAGCCAGCGGCGCACGGACCAAGCAGCTCCATGCGGCAAGCCACAAGGCAGGAATGGCTCTGCGCCACGCAATAGCTGTCAACTACCGCCAAAAAAGCAAACAAACGAAAAACAAACCAACCAATAAGCAAGTTCTCCTTTGGCTTTCTGAATGCAGAGAAAGCGGGGATCATGGCTCGGCAGGGGCTGTGCCTCTGGCCCGCTCGGGAACGCTGCTGCGTGACTCCACGCCACAGCCACGCCGAGCTGGGCATCCCCCACCAAATCCCCAAAGGGCTAAACGGCTATTCAAACCGGGTTGTGCCTACTCTCAGACCGCGGGCAGGGTCTATACTCATCTCCCCATCCCATTCCTTGCTTCATCACCGAAACCGCACCTCAGGCCTTCCAGCCCGCCCGCGGGGAGCCCGTGCCTCGGGGGAGCCTGTGCCCCGCGGGGAGCCTGCCCCAGCCCACAGCCCGGCCGCCTACCTGCCAGTAGCCTCTCTTTGAGGAGGTTGAGCACGGCGGCCGACGTGGGCCCCTTAGGCTTGTACACGGCGAACAGCCCGCTCAGAGAGAAGAGCTTATCAGCGGACTTTCCGAGCACCATCCCTCCCGCTTCCCCGGCAGCCATGCTCCCGGCAGGCCGCGCCGGCCAGGGCAGGCGGCTGGCAGTAGCACCGCCACCTTCCGCCCCGCGCGGGGGCCGCTGGGAAATGGAGTCCGCGGCGCGCCGGCCTCGGGGGTCCAGCTGCCAAGGGAGCCCGGAGGGCGGCAGCTGCAGCACCCCGGCGCCCGGCGCTGGAGCCGGTGGTACGGTCGTGTGGGAGGGACCAGCTGCGCAGGATCTGGCTGCTGCTCAGAGTCCCGTCTGAACAAGGTTGCCTTAGGTGGCTCCAGCAGGCACGGGCTCTGTGTCCCCTCACCCATCGCGGCTTTAGTCGTACCTTTATTGCCCAGGTTAAAAGAATACAGTTGCCATTGTATGTGTAAGAGAGCACTGGGAAGCAGCGCTGTCGCCTCCATCCCGAAGTGTGGGAGTTTTTCTTCACGGTCCTGATGTGTAAGGCACATTTCTCTGACAAAACTCCCAAGGCACCTATGGCAACTGTGCTGCAGCAAGGTACTGAGAGCTATGATGTTTCATTCATGCATTTCCTTTATTCATTTGTAATAAGAGCCTGGAGAGGAAACCTTGCAGGGACACGGTTACGGGGAAATACGTGGTTGGTAGGAGCTATGCATGTTCCCAGTCCTTCCAGGGCTAGAGAGAAGGCAGTCTTCCTGCCGCTGAAGTCAATGGTTGTCTCTGTGCAAAGCAGGATCAAGGTCCCTCTGTGGGTTTTCAGTCTGTACCAGTCAGCAGCTCACTCCGCGTCTGCTCACACCTCCCACAGCAGCTGCTCGAGCCCCAGAGCTTCCAGGTGCAGGCTGCCATCACTGCCTCCATGTGACATCCAGATAATGTCTTTTGGCCACCGGCAATGCCATCCTGCCTCCCCTGCACACCTCTAGGGCGCAGTATTAATCAGGTGCCTTATTTGCTTAGTTCTCATCTACATAGCTGTAATCTGGCTGTGGAAATATTTGCTGATGCCATAAGCTGCGAGGGTGGATTCCCTGGTGAGTTGTACAGGTGGCTGCCTTTGGAAGAGAGGTGTCAGAGTCCTGTTCCAGAAGATAAAATGGCAAAGCCACGCTGGGTACAAGATCAGTGGGGAAACTGCTGCTTCTTTACGTGGAGTTAAAATTCAAGCAGAATTGTGGAAAGCGTGTTATAAACTGTGATAGTTTTTACTGCAGAGGTGGTTTGGTCCAGCTAACCATTCAAAAACTATTCTTGCCAACTCCCTGCTAAAAAGAGCTTAAGCACAGATTGCTCTGTAAACAGGCTCAAGCAAAGCTAAGCATGGTTGTTAAGAAATGATGTTAGTCATCTTCCAAGCAAGAAGATTGCAGCCCAAGGACTGAAATACAAACCTCTCACACCATCACAGCCAGCAGCAGCACTGGGTCAGCAGACTGTTCTGAAAACATTACAAAGGATAAGGGGAAGATCTTGCAGAAATGAGAGTTCCACTCTTGGCATAAAGATGTCTTAAAGCAAAGAGCATCTCAGCTTTCAAAAAATGCAGTGGCCAACAGGGCCTCTTGTGGTGGTTTAAGGCTTGTTGGTATATTCTAATGAGAGAAATTGGTGCTTTCCTGAAAGTTTAGTGCAGAATCTAACTAAATTAGATCATTGGTTATAAAAGAATAATGATGATAAAGTCTATGTAATTCGTTGGTTTGCTAAGAGGTATAAAAAGCCAATGTATAAACAGTTAATTCTTCTTGGCTCTTGGGCACTGGATGTGTTCCTTTGTTCTGCTCTAACCTTCATGACCAGGTAACACATGAGCTTTGCTGGTTGTTTTCTATCTGGAGAGAGAGAAAGAGGGTGGCATTGGTCCCTTCTGGGCTTTCTTTGTCCAGAGGGGAAGATTGGTTTTCTGCATTATTTCTAAATTGCACATAACTGCAAATACATGTAAATGTATTTTGTATACATGCTTGTAAAATTAACTTTGCTCTAAATACAGTTTTATCTTACTTCCAATCCATCTGAGCTACTCTGATAAATTTTAATGGGAGGTGGGAAAGTTCTCAACCCGTCACACTGGTGAAAAAAAATCTTTGTGCTGTCTTCTTAGAACTGACTTAAGCAGAGAATTGTCTAGAATGATGTAATTAACCTGACACAGGCAAAGAGCATGAGCTGAAGGTCAGTGCCTGCCCCCCAGCATTGTTCCACAAATTGCAAAAAGTTGTGGGGGTTTTGTTGGTTTTTCTTTTTTCTGGGTTTTGGTTTGGTTGTTTTGGTTTAGGTTTTTGTTTGGTTTTGATTGATTAATTTTTGATTTTTTTTTTGTTTGTTTGGGAGTTTTTTGGTGGTTTGGTTTGGTTTGTTTTTTTGCCTGTGTGGTTTGGGGTTTTGGGTTTTTTTTTTGTTTTGTGTTTTGTTGTTTTTGGGGTTTTTTTGTTGATTGGTTGGTTTGGGGTTTTTGGGGTTTTGTGAGTAGAGGATTTCAGGTGTCTAAAGAAAATACACACACCACCACTTCCGTTTTTAGTATCAACCAAGAAGTTTTTGTAGGTATCCCAAATTTCTGCATCAGCAATTAAAACACAACACTTTGTTATTGTGGCAGATGGAGTCTTTGAAGGCTGAGAAAGAAGATGCTTGCTTTGACTTCAGTGAGCGTTGGATATGGGCCCAAAATAGGAATTGTGAAAAAAGCTATGAATGACTGTCAGGATTTTAGTTAGCTGGAAGTAGATGCGTATATAAATCACACGTGGCTCTCTTCATGGAGCAAGGTTATTCAGCATTCCAAATGGTGGGAATGAGGTAGCAAACTGTTCATCTCAAGGGCTCTGTTTCAGATTTGCTTCATGTTGCTTGTGATTAAAAGTCATTACCATCTGCTCCGTAGCCTATTTGAAATGTTTATCTCCAATGATTCCTCGCCAAGCCTGGATCCACAACGACCAGAAGCGTGATTAGAGTTACTGACTTTATATACAGCCTTAATAAAGGGTCTCTCAGCAAATGGCTGAAAGGACAATGTTGCTGCATTCGTGGGACATGACAGGTCTAGGCAAGGCAGGCTGAATCCTCCACTCTAGACAGTGGAATTGCACAAAGTGCTGCCTCGAGGATCTGGTGCGATTATGCTTTATAGAGAAGAGATAATGGGTAGTAGCTGCTGTACGTGCAAGGAGCAGATGAGTGCCACTGCCAAAGAGGAGAAATCCATTGCCTGCTTGTGCAGAACAGAGACGCAGCATTTCCTCCTCTCTGCTCCAGAGAGATGCTCACTTTACTGTCTGCTTTCAGACTGGCTTTTAGTGAGGTAATGCTCCCAGACCACACTGCAGAAGCAAACGATACTGCATTACAGCTGTTAAAGTCGATTCAGTAGCAACAGGCCATTGCTCTATTTGTGTTCACTTTATGATTCTGGCTTTATTGCCTGATCTAGGCCAGAGCAAATGGCAGGGCGGTCAATCGCGGCTCATCTGCTTCCTGTAGGAACAAGGAGTCACAGCTGTTTGAAAGTTTGCATCCTAGACAGTAAACTGCTCCCTTGCCAGCCAGTAGAATTTTGTCTGTAATAGGAACTATCAATGCCTGAAAGGCATGGGATTTTTTTCCTCTAACAGTTCCATCTGTTTGGTTAATAAGGCATAGATAAATAATCCTTCAACTTGTTAGTTCGTTCGGTCCCCTTCAGATGGGCACGAGGCACATGATTCATTATGTGTGAGTGGTTCTTCTGAACAAAAGCAGCTCCTTCAGTATCTTGTTGAACTGCAGCAATCTGGAAAAGAGCATGTCAATTACTGCATGCAAGGGAAAGATAGAACTACCCATGACATCCACTAATCCTATGTTTGGCAGGTTTTGTTAGTCATGCTCCCAGTCAGGAAAGGTTCCCAAACTACAAGTATTTCATGAACAGCTTTTTGTATTTTGTTCAAAACAAGATCAGTAGTTGAGGCTTACACCAATTAGGATTTTGTGTCTACGTTTTTGTTTACTTTTAGGAACATTTTCTTTCCACCTTTATTCTGGCTTCTCTGATATTAGAGGAATTGTTTTTAATAGAGAATAGTTTAGAANTGGACCCGCTCCAACACTTCCATGTCCTTCCTGTGCTGGGGGCTCCAGAACTGCACACAGTACTCCAGATGGGGTCTGACGAGAGTAGAGTAAAGGGGGAGAATCCCCTCCCTTACCCTGCTGGCCACGCTTCTCTTGATGCAGGTTGCTCAGAGTCTGTTGAGCCTCAGAGATGAGACCTCAACCACCTCCCTAGGCAACCTGTTCCAGTGTTCCACCACCCTCAAAGTAAAGAACCTGTCCAATCTAAATCTGCTCTTCTCTAGTTTGAAGCCATCGCCCCTTGTTCTGTCACTACAGGCCTTTGCAAATAGTCTCTCTGTGTCCTTCTTGCAGGCCCCCTTCAGGTACTGGAAGGTTGCTATTAGGTCTCCCTGGAGCCTCTTTTTTTCCAGTATGAACAACCCCAGCTCCCTCAGCCTGTCCTTGTAGCAGAGGTGCTCCAAGACAAGAAGAGGCTTTGGTTAGCTGATTTAATGCAGATTTATAGTGTCAGTTTGAGTTTAGCTGGACAGAGTATAGTAGAATCCAAATGTTTTTTAGCTGTTCCTTCTGTATGTGAAGTGCAGTTCTAGCAGTTACCTAAGCAAGAGAACAGCAGTTTTTTCCTAATCGCTGATAGGTCAGTCATGGTATAAAGCTACAGAGAAATATGACACAAATATTATATCAATTGCTTTTTATAGACCCTTTCTAAACATATGTAAGTGGAGACTGATCTATTGCAGACTGGGAAGTTACTTTTAATCTCTGGTAGACACCCAGGTGTTTCTGTAATGACAGAGGACTACACTTAGTCTGGAATCAGAAGATTCAGTGATGCTGAGGGGAAGAAAAGCAGAATACATTTTGTAGTTCTTTGATTTTGTTGCTAATAAAAGTCTCAGTGGGATTCTTAGCTCTTGTTTAAATTTGCACAGTCTCCTGTTACAGTTGCTGTCAAAGAACTAATTTTCCAAGAAGCTGCAATCTAATTAGGAACAGAGAAGGACTCACCAGATGTGCGTATGAAAGAAAGCACCACATTAAGGATTGTTTATATGGACAATTCAAGTCCAACCTGCCTCTCTATAAATTCAGAACATAAGGTGAAAAGGGCCTAGACACTATTAAATCTGAGAAACTGCTAAATGCCACAGCTAGAAAATAAATTCAGCAGGATGAGTTGAACTAAAGTGTGTTTTCTTGAAAAACATTCAATCTTGCTTTGAAGATACTGGAAGGCATGGAGGGGAAAAAAAGGTTTGTAGCTTCACTAGTAGTTCAAATTTATACTTGTTTTCTCAACTGGCTTTGTAAAACTTCAGCATGCAGATGAATGTGTTCATAATCAGTCCTTTGGTGACTCATTCGTAGCTCGTGAGCCCACATACAGACTCTAATTAATGGTTTCTGAGATAGATGCCCAGGAAAGAGAATACCTGAGCTCCAGCACCTCAAATGACTTTCTTTCCTCACCTCCTCAGGAAGGAACAGCTTGTGCCTCCAGAAAAAAAAAAAAAAAAAAAAAAAAAAAAAAGAAGCCACCTTTGACATCTAACATTAAAGTCACATCAAAGTTAGATAAATTTTGTGTCCTTTTCTTGACACAAGAAAGCTAAAGTCTACAAAACTGGCATCTGCAGACAGTTAAGAGCTTCTCTTCCAAAACACTTCCAGATTCAGTGTGCTCTGGTTTCAGTGAGGCCAGTGCCACCTTCTCTACTCAAACAACTGGGTCAGTTCAGCTCCCTAGCCTGTGCTGGAAGCCTGCAGCAAATGCTTAGGGACAGCACAAGAACGAAGACTGCAAGGGTTTTCCTTCTTCCATTACATACCCAGCTTCTCATTGTCAGCAGTCTGAGGTATTTTTAGCCAGAGCTTCAGTGCAGACTATTATATGTAACCATTATCAATGGGGCTTCCATCCATCATCTCATCTGCCTAATTGCTTTGAAACCATACTGACATTCAGCCTTTACTCTCAGGCAATGACTTTCCCCAGTTAGCTGGAGGTTGTATGAAGATGTCCTATTTATTTTCTCCTTTATTTTGAGCTGCCTCAACTAGCACTAGGTACCTCCTGAGTCTAGTACAATGAAAAATTAAAAACTCATTTATTTCCCCCTTCTCTCCCATGACTTGAAAGGCCTTTCATCATATCTCACCCTCCCCTCATCTGTCTCTCCTCAATTTGAAGGATCCTATTAAGTCTCTCTGAAGTTTTCTATTTAGTCACTCATTAAACAGAGGCTGTTTGCTGGCCATTATCTGCATTATGATTGTAACTATCTTCTCCATCTGGTTTTAGATTTTAAAACATCTCTCTGGATATGGAGTGGCCAGTACTTTACTCAGCAGTTGAGATATGGCCATGTTAATGGTTTTATACAGGGCATGAAAAGACCTTCTGTTGTGCTTTCAGTTCCTTCCCACCTGATTTGTGGTTTTGAACTCTGCAAGATGCAAACTTGACCTCCTGGGCATAGCTGGAGAGCCTCTTTCTGCACCAGTAAGATCACAGAATCATAGAACGGTAAGGTTGGAAGGGACCTCAAGGATCATCCAGTTCCAACCCCCTGCCATAGGCAGGGACACCTCCCACCAGCACAGGTCACTCAAGGCCTTGTACAACCTGGCCTTGGGGATAGATGGTAGCAGGGGTCTCAGGCCTTTCCTGGCTGCCTGGCTCTTCATGTACTGCAAGTGAAGCTGCCTGATTCCTCCTAGCTGTTCTCTTTCTCCTTGCATCCTCTGTCATCCATTGCATGGGTGCTTTTAGGGAGTCTACTGGACAAGCACACAAGTTATGCTATCAGGGCAAAGAATAATTCTCTGCAAAAGCAGGATAGCACATGTCATTATTTGCTTATTAGTCTTTCCTTCCAGTCTGACAAGTCCTCCTACCCTTCCCAGTGTGGGCACTGGGTGACTCACAGCAAGAAAGTAAACAGCCAGCTGAAAGGTATTTCTGCAAAAGGCAATTAGAGAAGCAAAAAGATGAAAGTCCACTCCACATTAGGGTCTTGGAGCTACAGCCCAAAATATAACCATTTCTTAAGTCTCTGGTCTACCATATGCTTACATGGAGAAATCTCTCTCCTGACACTGAAGAAGAGGTGCTGTCCAAAAACCCTACAAAAGACAATGACTAAGTATCTCAGGCTCTTCATGCCAAGAAGAATGGTAACATAAATAGACAACCTTCCCCTAGACATGAAAGCAAATCAAGAAATCTCTCCTCTGTCTGGAGGCATCCTCATGACAGTCCTCCACACACAGGCAGAAGCTGGCCTTTCTCAAAGCTGACTCTGATCTGGTGGAATTCTCCAATCCACATTTCTTTTCTTCCCTAGAAGATTCATAGGTTCATAGAATGGTCTAGGTTGGAAGGGACCTTAAAGATCATCTAGTTCCAAACCCCTGCCATGGGTAGGGACACCTCCCATTAGACCAGGTTGCTTAAAGCCTCATCCAGCCTGACCTTGAACACCTTCCTGGGCAACTTGTTCCAGAGTCTCACCACCCTCACTGTAAAGAATTTTTTCCTAATTTCTAATCTAAATTACCTTCCTCAAGCTTAAAGCCATTCCCTCTTGTCCCATCACTACAAGCCCTTGTGAAAAAGTCCCTTCCCAGCTTTCTTGTAGGCCCCCTTTGGGCACTGGAAGGCCACTGTAAGTTCTCCCTGGAGCCTTCTCCAGGCTGAACAGCCTCAAGTCTCTCAGCCTGTCTCCATAGGGCAGCTGCTGCAGCCCTCTGATCATCTTCATGGCCCTCCTCTGGACCCACTCTAGCAGTTTGATGTTGCTCTTACGCTGGGATCACCAGATCTGGACACTGTATTCCAGGTGGGGTGTCATGAGAGTAGAGCAGAGAGGGAGAATCACCTCTCTCACCCCGCTGGTCATGCTGCTTTTGATGCAGGACATGGTTGGTATGTGGGCTGCAAGCGCACATTGCCGGTTCATGTTGAGCTCCTCATCAACTGACACCCACATGTCCTTCTCCTTGGGACTGACCTCAAGCCACTCCTCGCCCAGCCACTTGTCACTGGTCTCCATTTGGACATTGAGCTTTTGATCTCAACTCTCTGAGTGCGGCCATCCAACCGATTTTCCTTATCTGGCCAGAGGTCCACCCCTCAAATCCATAGTTTTCCAGCTTGGGGCCCAGGATGTCATGCAGGACAGTATCAAATGTCCAGGTAGATGACATCAGTTGNGGAAGGGACCGCAAGGATCATCTAGTTCCAACCCCCCTGCCATGGGCAGGGACACCTCACACTAGATCAGGTTGCCCAGAGTCACATCCAGCCTGGCCCTAAAAACCTCCAGGGATGAGGCTTCCAACACCTCCCTGGGCAACCTGTCCTAGTGTCTCACCACCCTTATGGTGAAGAACTTCTTCCTAAGGTCTAATCTAAATCTCCCCTCCTCTAGCTTGGATCCATCCCCCCCAGTCCTATCACTACCTGACACTCTAAAAAGTTCCTCCCCAGCCTTTTTGTAGGCCCCCTTCAGATACTGGAAGGCCACAATAAGGTCTCCTCGAAGCCTTCTCTTCTCCAAACTGAACAGCCTCAACTGTCTCAGCCTGTCCTCATAGCAGAGGTGTTCCAGCCCTCTGATCACCCTCATGGCCCTGCTCCAAGATCTGTCTTGCAATAGGGTCCCCAGAACTGGACACAGTACTCCAGGTGGAGTCTCAGGAGAGTGGTGCAGAGGGGGAGAATCACCTCTCTCACCCTGCTGGCCACCTTCTCTTGATGCAACCCAGGACACAGTTGGCTCTCTGGGCTGCAAGTGTCAGTGTGGACAAATTAATAAATATTTTGACCAGCACACATGCCTACATCAATATTCCACTCCATCCAAGTTATCCCATCCAATATCTAGATCACAGACAATGAGCAGCCCTGAGACTGTGTTTTCCCTTGGCACATCCGAAGTCTGATACTTTTCTTTGACATAAGAAAGCAAAATAAAGTATTTGTCTGTTTTCTGACATTTGCCCCAGGCTTTCATGCATTTGTATCATTCTTTCATTTGCTGCTTTATCCTGCAGGATTTGTAAGGATCTAGAGAGATGGACAAAGAGAAAGTTTGGTTTTTGTATTAATCACTGTGAGGAAATGATAATGAGTTTATTCAGAACTATTTTTGCTTAGAAAAAAAAAAAAGATTATTTGCTAGAAATATAAATCTGATATCATGCAGAAAGGATTTTTCCACTCTAAACTTATTCTATTTCATTTGAATCTGTGTTTAAGGTGTTTGATGAGGAAAGGAATTGCTATTCATGGTATCCTGATTCATATTCCACTTAAGAAAAGAACATTGGTGCCTGCAATCTCAAATGTAAAAGATACAGTAAAGAATGTTTTTCCTCTGCTAGATGTTGGAAATTTCTTCCTGGAAAGCTGAAAAAAAGGCCAAAGTATTGTTTTCTTTTAGCTCAGAAGATCACTTTGAAGCAGTATTCACTTACACAGCTGAAGAGCTTGTTCCCAGGAGTGCTATCTGTTGAACTCAGCGAGAGGTAAAGGATGCTGAAAATCATGCCCTAATTGCTAACTTGGCTTGAAGGTACATTCTGTGTCCTACTAAGAAGCCAGTTCACAGCAATCATCCTGTGCTGTAACAAAATCCTGGTAAGCTGTGGTAGCTGAGACTGCCAGTGTGTAAGTGCATTGGAAAGAGGCACCAAATGGATGTGCTGTGGAAATGACAGCCTGGCAAGTGGTCACCAAGAGGTGACTGGAGATGTGCAGAAGATGAGCTGCTTGATTTACGGCTTCGATAAGGAAGCTCTGCTCGAGTATCCTTTTGGTTTAAGCCCTCCTGTTCACGGGAAGGTCATTAAGTTACTTTGTTTCTGGAGTGTATTTATTACTGTTAAATCCAGCACAGTCTATTTAGTCTCTTCTTGATGCTTCTTTGTGAAACATTAATGAGAAGCTCGCACACGCAGCCACACAGTTTGTCTGATTATTCCATTCATATTTAATAAGCTTGCTGCTTACACTTCAGAGTAACAACAGAAATTAGATAATGCAATACTTTAGTCCTGGAGTGCCCCTAAATCTGCATCTAAATTATTCATTCCACTGGCTGAGGGCAGGAGAGATGTCCTAACCCTAAATTTATCTAAATTCTACACTCTCTAATTTGTGCCTCTTTCTTGTTATTCTTACTTTAAAAAAGAACTAATTTTTATTGAAACTGAAATCAGACAGGTTTTATCTGTTGCAGGTTTATAATCATTCTCTGCAGAAGTACTGCAGTCAGCTAAAAACAAAGCTAATTTAGTTTGACTTCAGCTGTATATACAAAATGTGAGCCCTGCAATCAAATCAGACTGGGAAGATCAGTTTTGTTAAAGATGTGATTGTATTCTCTAGCTAAGAGAGTTTTGGGTTGTTTTTTTTTAAACTGTCAATTAGGCAAGAACAAAGATATTAACCAGCTGCACTCTACTGGGTTTAGATTTTTATGATTTCATTCTATAAATTAAATTTCTCTTTTGTATGAGTTATATCCAGAAACACACTAACAATGTAAGATTTTTTTAGGGTCTTTAAAATAAAAAGCCTCACAAGGTAAAAGGTTTAAGCTAAGCCACAAGCATAGTCTGAAATGATAAGTTAAATGCTGATGGGCTCATCATCTTTTTACCAAAGCAGACAGCATCTCTCATAACTTCAGGTTCGTTGCTAGAAATATCCCATTCTTAAAAGTCATATCTGAAAACAGGACCACAAAATATAGAATCATAGAATCATAGAATGGTAAGGTTGGAAGGGACCTCAAGGATCATCTAGTTCCAACCCCCTGCCATAGGCAGGGACACCTCCCACTAGCACAGGTCACTCAAGGCCTCCTCCAACCTGGCCTTGAACACCTCCAGGGAGGGAGCAGCCACAACCTCCCTGGGCAACCTGTGCCAGTGCCTCACCACCCTCACTGCAAAGAACTTCCTCCTAACATCCAGTCTAAATCTCCCCTCTGCCAGTTCAAACCCATTGCCCCTTGTCCTGTCATTGCAAGACCTTGTCAATAGTCCCTCCCCAGCCTTCCTGTAGCCCCCTTCAGATACTGGAAGGCTACTCTAAGGTCTCCTGGAAGCCTTCTCTTCTCCAGGCTGCAGAGCCCCAACTCTCTCAGCCTGTCCTCCGAGCAGAGCTGGTGCAACCCTCTGAGCATCTTCATGGCCCTTCTCTGGACCTGCTCCAACACTTCCATGTCCTTCCTGTGCTGGGGACTCCAGAACTGCACACAGGACTCATATATCTCACTTCAGGTGTATTTCAGCTTTCACAAATGTAGAAATTTTGTCAGAACAGCTGACTAAAGGAGGTTTGCATCCTCTGATCCCATATTCTACTAGAGAGTTCCTGTTCTCATTGGAATGGTTCATAAACTACTTCTGAGTTTAAGCCTTCAATGAATAGGTACATATATATGTCCAGCAGCAAAATGGATCAGATTTCTAGGACACTGAATCTGAGGTTTAGGAACAAGTTCTTTACTCNCAGCTTCTCCTCATCAAGCAGTGCTCCAGTCCCCTAATCATTCTCATTCATCCAAGTGAGGCTCAACA
The DNA here is from genome assembly GCA_013399055.1 of Ramphastos sulfuratus. Lineage (NCBI taxonomy): Eukaryota > Metazoa > Chordata > Aves > Piciformes > Ramphastidae > Ramphastos > Ramphastos sulfuratus. The sequence continues at coordinate 187,382 of WBNM01013099.1, read as the reverse complement.
GGGCTCTAGGAACCTGATCTAGTTGAGGATGTCCCTGCTGATTGCAGAGAGTGTTGGACTAGATGACCTTTGGAGGTCCTTTCCAACCCTGACCATTCTATGATCTCTAAGTGGTGTTACAGCCTAGTTGGCTGTCTAACGACATGGAACAAAACCAAGTTCATGGGGAGAGCTGCTGGAGTGTCAGTGCAAGGCCACCTCCTTCAAAAACATCTCAGGGGAAAATACATATGAAAAATAAAGTGGGGTGTAACTACTCCACTTGCACAGAAGCAAGAGAAACTCAGAAGCAGTGCAGCTACCCCTATGTTTCCTCACTGCCTGCACTGCCCAGTGAAATGGCCCCAGTGTGGAAAGCCTCAGTCCAGAGGAGTGGCAGCACAAAAGCTGATCACTCATTCCCACGCTGCAGCTTCACAAAACAACCTGGTTAAAACGGACAAAATGAGGAAAGAGCATAGAAAATGTTGTCACACTGTTCTTAAACTACAGGAACTCCACTTTTAAAGCCTGGGTCTGAACCTCTTTGTGCTCACTGCCTCTGAGGTGATGTGCATGGTAGTGCATCATTATCATCACCTGTTATTAACAAATAACATGTAAGAGTCGGAGGCATTTTACCATGTCTCAAGTGCTGTCTCACTGGAACACTTACAGAGACAGATTGCATATCCTGACAGCAGTCCAATGGGGGTAAAAAACAACTTTGGGAAGGCAACACAATCTAAATTTCTTAGAGTTGAGCCAACAGACAGATGGCAAGAACTAAACGTCCTTAAGAAAATCCCATAGCCCTGGCACCAGTCTGAGAGTCTGCCAAGCTGAGAGCCCCAGTGAATGAACTGCAAGGAGCTTAGACTTGTTTCAATCCAAAAGAGCTTAAGGGGGGAAGAGTTGGAACAGATGAACTGCTGCAAGTGACGACAGCTCAGAAAGTTAATATGGGAACCTGCTGATTCAATACCAGCAGGGAGAGAGGAATTCTGAAAGAAATGTGTGATCTGATAGTCAAATTAATCAGTTCTTTTTCAGCAGAAGTGGAACAGTTACTGTAACTGCTCCATGGCTGGCACATCCAGCTACTGGGAAACTACCTCTTGTGCAGAAAACAAAGGCAAGGCTTTCCCCACACAAATCCTCAAAAATGAAGCTTACATTAGGTTTGTGTTGGACATGGCAAAGGCAGATTTTCTGCTCTCCACTCACCGGGGCCGTCTGCACAGCACACACTGCTGGGCAAGCACCAGCCATGCAGCAAGCCCAGCCGCCCACGCTCCTCATGCCATAGAAGAGTTTAAGGATTCCTCTTTCAGATAAATCCCATTATATAAAGCCTAAGCTCTCCCCTGTGTTTTGGAGAGCAGGAAATACCAGCTGGGGGAGGAATGAAACCTAGAATAGTAGCTTGTATGAAACAAGCCTTATGAGACATTTTCCTCATTTATTAAAGTCTCGCTTAATGGTTCAGTCAACTAAAAGAGGATCTGCTATCCTCTTCAGGAGCATTCATCCAGATTCAGCTCCCAAGTCCAACTGTTTGAACTCTGAAAACTGTGGGGTCTGTGTGACACAGCAACACAGTACTCTTGCTTTTCCCCAGAAAGCTTTGTGCTGTCTGACCAGCCAGATGCTCCCAGGAAGATGCTTGTGTGCCTCCAGAATCAGCCGTGCTTTGTGCATGGAGTCAGCAGCTGGAGTAGCAGCCTTGTTTGAGGCTGAGCGGCAGTTCATAAGCACATGTTCCTAAGTGATTCAGAAATCTTCTTAGCTTGTTTCAGAGATTTCATGGGGCAGGGATCAGAGAGAGAGAGAGAGATGACCTTCCCTCAGAAGCCCTTCCCTCAAAGGGTAGAGCTGGCAACGTCTCCCACTCCTAATTCATGTTTCCATCTGTCCTTCCATTGAAGGATGAGGGTGAAAACATGCCTGGGGGAAGGCTGGCCACAGAGCTATTATTGCTTTTCTTTGCACCATTGCTGTCCAGAGTGAAGGAGACATACTGGGTGGTTATAGGCAGGCAGAAGAGGCTACAAACACTTAGAAACCACTGAGCTGATTAAACTTGCTTTGATCATCACAGTAATTCCTCATCAAAGATGCTGTGTGGCAAATCACTGCATTGCACAAATCACTGTGCTGGAGCCGTTCCTGGGTGAATGTTTTTTTCTCCCCAAAGCCTGCAAAGGGGTTCTTTATTACACAGAAAAAACTGAGAGATTGAAGGAAACTATCAGAGGAGTAAGCAAGCTGCAGGGTCTTCTCATTTCCACTGGGACAAGCCTTGCACAGCCACTCCAGGCTCATGGAGCACAGAGGACACTTAAAGGCACTTGCTTGCAAGCCCAGGCCTTTCCTGTTCTATTTACCCTTCCCAGAAGTGCACTTAGTGATAAATGCAAGACTCAGATTCAGGCTTTCACTCTGGGAAAAAAACAGGTTACAATAAATAATGGTTACAGGTTAAGTCACCCAGGTATTGTTGTGCTCTCAATGGCTATCAAAGAAAAAAATATGCCATAATGCTTGCAAATAACATTTTTATTCTTACTTTTTTTCCCCCTCCCAACAACTTCCATTTAAAATTATGTCACATGAGAGATTTCAGCTATTTTCTTTGCTTTCAAACACGGCTTCCCTCTGTGTGTCTGACTCAGAAGCAGAGAGCTAAATTCAAACTGCAGAGAAATCTGTTAGAAGATGCCTGGAGGTATATATGGCACAAAGACACAGAAACTTTATCTTCTTTATTGGCTGCTCTGAACTGATCATGGGGATTAATGATTTATGCCTCTCTGAAGAACTCCTTGGAGCTACACAGTCTCAAACCTGATAAAGTATATACCACCTCCTGACCAGGCACCTGCCAGTTTGGGTGTAGCCTTTTTAATTTGGGCACTTCTTCTTTAACAAAGATTTGACTTTAAGAATGTTTCTTGAGAGGTATTATCAGTGTTTATCAGTTCTCCAAAACCTGTGTATTTCTTCTGAGGTCACTGCTACCCTGACATTTGTTTTTGGGGGGTCTTTTTTGAGAAGAAAAGAGAAACAGCAGAAAGACACAAGGAGGACATCAAGCTGTTGGAGAGAGTCCAGAGGAGGCCATGAAGATGATCAGAGGGCTGGAGCAGCTCTGCTATGAGGACAGGCTGAGAGAGTTGAGACTCTGCAGCCTGGAGAAGAGAAGGCTTTGAGGAGACCTTGGAGTAGCCTTCCAGTATCTGAAGGGGGCCTACAGGAAGGCTGGGGAGGGACTATTGACAAGGTCTTGTAATGACAGGACAAGGAGCAATGGGTTTAAACTGGCAGAGGGGAGATTTAGACTGGATGTTAGGAAGTTCTTTACAGTGAGGGTGGTGAGACACTGGGACAGGTTGCCCAGGGTGGTTGTGGCTGCTCCCTCCTTGGAGATATTCAATGCCTGTTTGGATGAGGCCTTGAGTGACTTGTGCTAGTGGGAGGTGTCCCTGCCTGTGGTGAGGCGTTGGAACTGGATGATTTTTGAGATCTCTTACAGCCTAAACCATTCTATGATTCTGTGAAATTTACCTCTCTGCTGAGATCAATCCAATGCCACACCTCTGTACTGGGTAAATCTGTTGAACAATGTGTAGAGCTTGAGCTGGCTTCTGACACGAGGACAAAGTTTGGCTTGGCAAGCATCACAGCCATATTTCATGCTGCCCTCAGGACCAATGTAGGTTACCAGCAGGCACAGTGAACACAGGCAGCTGCCTCACTGAACTCACATCTGTTAAAGTTCAGTGTAAAATTCTGTATCTGTGCAAAAATGGGAGTCAGAGATTGCTCAGAAACATAAATACACAACACTAGTCACAGACAAATGCAAAAGTAAGAGGTCAATACAGATGTTTCTGGAAATGCACCAGAGATGATGTGGCTCAGTGACATCAAATTGGGTTACTGACTCCCCTGTAACAAAGTCAGTGGGAGTCATCTTTTTGAAAGCATGTTTGGACTAGATATTGTCTGATTCATGTCCCTATTTATATGAATCCAAAGTGGGATTTGTTATTTGGGGTACCAAAGAAACCAAGCAATTCATTCAGATACAAAATGAAAAGGAATTCACACAGTCAGGAGTCTGCCAAATGCAAGGCAGCTCCAGAGGAAAAAAAAAATGGCATTGTGAACCACTTCATAGCTTAAAAGAAAATAAGCTGGGCGTATGACAAGGTAGGAACCATCTGCTTGGCTTCACTGGGAATTTCCCCAGAGTAATCATTGCAGGGGTGGATAGATCATGAAAGAGAGGTTTGGTTTTTTTTCTCTCCTCCTGTAGTAATTAAATTTACTGGGTTTCTGCAGAACAGTTCCTGGCAGAGTGTAAGACATGTATGTGTAATATCTTACCATTGTAAGGCTACATAATTGTAGTGACAAACAAACCCAGTGAGTTTAGCAGTACCTGACATCTCCTCTGATCCACAGCCTTTCATTTTGCTACAGATCATAAGTCCATTTTTTGTGGTCATGTCAGAATTTCCCATTCAGCCACTGCTCTGGAATGCCTCTCCCTTCCCACAGCATCCAAGATGAATACCTGTTTGATGTAGTCCTAGATGTCTCTGGCAAGCTGCAGGTTGAAGAGGTGACCATATTTGCTTCATCCTTCTTCATGACATCCAGACTAAGAAGTTAGGCTTTACAAAGGGCTTAAAGCTGGAAGCAGAAACCACGGATCAAGGGCGCAGAGGTCTGTACGACCTTGCAATAAATTAATATTGTCCTTTAACTTGATGCTCTTGGCCCTGCACCATAAATTCCTCATCAGGATGTAAATTCAGACCTGCTCCCAGTTTGCCTCTGCAGCGGTATCTGGAATTAATATTGCAGTTCTAATGCAATTGGAGTTAAATATTGCTCTCAATCCCAGTACATTTGATTAAGCAATACTTACAGAGCAACTGGATGTTCTGAGAACTGCAGTACACTGACCTGGAATTCTCCAAGCCTTCTTTTTCTTTCTTTCCTATTTCCATACTTTCTGTTGTGTTTCAGCTTCTTCTGCACTGGTGATTAAACACTGCACCACGTTCTCACAGCTGACCTTTAGAGAACAAGAGGCTGGGACCACTGTGTTGGTTCTCTTCTTTCCTCCTTGCCATTTCAAAGAATATGTATTAGATTTACTTTTATTTTCTATGAGAAATGAAAGCAACCTTGGGAATGACACAGTGTCAGGAGGAACATTTTGTTGAATCTTTTCAAATACACTGAGCTTGATTTTTCCAGCTTCCATGCAAAGTGGAAAAGACCAAAAGAAGAAGCAATAATTGTGCAGTTTTGTCTGTACTAGTAATTAAAAATTAATAAATTCCATGCAAAAACAAAGATGAATAATTTCCCTGCCAGCAATGGGCCTGACAAGGAAAATCTACATGCTGGCTATATTTTCTCAAGATACATCAAGGAACTAACTCACTCCCATAAAGGAGTCTAAAATGATCATAGAATCATAGAATCATAGCATCATAGAATCATAGAATGCTAAGGTTGGAAGGGACCTCAAAGATCATCTAGTTCCACCCCCCTGCCATAGGCAGGGACACCTCCCTCTAGAACAGGTTACTCAAGGCCTCCTCCACCCTGGCCTGGAGCACCTCCAGCGAGGGAGCAGCCCCAACCTCCCTGGGCAACCTGTGCCAGTGCCTCACCCCCCTCACTGTAAAGAACTTCTTCCTAACATCCAGTCTAAATCTTCCCTCTGCCAGTTTAAACCCATTGCCTGATGCTGATTATATATCTTGATTGCAAGCATAGTGAGTTTACAGGGAAAGATAGAGAAAAAAAATAGACAAAATAAAGATTTTTTTTTTCTTTTCTTTTTAAATATGCTTTTATTGTGTCTTTTGCAATGCTTGACTGACTTTCTAACATCCTCTTTAGGAGAATCATCTGCATAATCAGAACCAGAAGGAAAAATCTATCAATGAGCCAGGCAATCTAATGAGCATTTCCCTGCACACAGTGGTTAAAGAAACTGTTGCAGCCCGAGACAGAGGTTAGCAGTGTTCAATAGCAGACCCAGTGTGGAGTCAATCAATGAAACCAAGCTCCTTAAAGGAAGGGCAGTAGTTTCTTTGGTTGATTTTGTATGGCCTCATACTGTCTGCTGGACAGCTGCCTGTCTCCTGGTCTCTGAAGTCTTACACTAAATGTACCACCAGACTCTTCTAAACTGCTCTGCACTCCATCAGCCAAGTCTCTGAACCTCCAGACTCTGATGGCATGTGAAGGGTTAGAGCAGATCCCTTCCCCAGCAGAGTAAATTCACTACAACTCAGAATTTGGAAAATCAGAAGAAAGGAAATTGTATTTTTGTACAGTTTAAATATAACAGTATAAAGAGAATAAACTACTACGGAGTATAATAACCTTAAAGAAGATAGGGATGGGGTCAAGCAACGTCAAAACAGCAAAGCAGCAGCCAAAACAGTGGTGGGGGAAGATAGCAGCAGAAGCAGCAGAAACAGCAAAAGGGGAGATACAAGCTGTGCTTCCAGACATAAAGCTTTTGATGCTCCAATGAAATTATATTAACTTATCCATTGTTGCTATTTTATGTCCCCTCCCTGGAATGTTCACCTCTCCACTCAGAGACTCCAATACTCTTCCACTTCTAAGTTTCTCTGTTCCCTATTTTTTATGTCTGAGCTAGAAATCTAGCTCAAACTGCCACACAATGTTTGTCCTTCTGGGAAGACAATGAGTACTTCTTGCCTTATGGCTGCAGGGTTGCAATGCACCAAGGCTGGCTGAGCTTGCAAGGGCACAAGCGGAACCCTCAGATGAACCCAGACCTTGAGATTTTGCTCCATTTCCTTTCCTCCAGGCAACCTGATTGCTGCACATTTAGNAATCTTCGTGGCCCTTCTCTGGAATGTTAGATTAAGCTAAGTTGGGCTTTGAACAACTTTCTTCTTTACAGGGCAGTCCAACTGCCTGATTCTGGAGAAAGAGCTTCCAAGCTGGCATGTAGCCTAACTCACACAGCTTGAGTGGTTTAAAAGTATTTCTGTGTATGTAATACTTGGACCCAATGTGACCTTCAGGGAGTGCATAGCTGCATGGTACAGCCCACAGCCTTCAGGAATTTCACAAGCTCTGTATTTTGTTGGTATCTTGACAAAGAAGATATTTTGTGCTAACAGGCTGCTTAGGAGGATTCGGATCATAGAATCATAGAATGGTCTGGGTTGGAAAGGACCTCCAAAGGTCATCTGGTCCAACCCCTTCTGCAGTCAGCAGGGACATCCTCAACTAAATCAGGTTCCTAAAGCCCTGTTGAGCCTCACTTTGAATATCTCCAGGGATGGAGCCTTAACCACCTTCCCAGCAACCTGTTCCAGTGTTCCACAACCCTCATGGTAAAGAACTTGTTCCTAACATCCAACCTAAATCTGATCTTTTCTAGTTTGAAGCCATTGTCCCTTATCCTATCACCACAGGCCTTTATAAACAGTCTCTCTCCATCCTTTTTGTAGGCCTCCTTCAGGTACTGGGAGCCTGCTATTAGGTCTCCCCGAGCCTCCAGGCTGAACAACCCCAGCTCCCTCAGCCTCTCTTTGAAGCAGAGGTGCTCCAACCCCCTGATCATTCTTGTGGCCCTCCTCTGGACCTTCTCCATCACGTCCATGTCCTTCCTGTATTGAGAGCTTCAGACCTGTATGCAGTACTCAGGGTGAGGTCTCACCAGAGCGAAGTGGCAGAATCTCTGGCCATGCAGATTTCAGCTCCTATTACAGTTAGGAAGAGAAAAGATATTTCCATCTTCTCAGCAAAGCTGAAAGCTCAGGCTGTCCATCCTGCAGTTCAGCCCAGCTGTGCTTGTGTTCAGTGGCATATGCCAGATGTATTTAGGGCAGTAGCTGGCCTGGCAACCAGGGCAGATGAGGAGCAGATGCATATCCCCTCCTGCTGCCTCAGCTCTGGGGACATATAAGCTGGGGGTGGTGGCGGGAGGGCAACCTCTTGAACCAGCTCAGCAGAAATCCCCAGGGTGCACTGAATGCATGTTTTGGATCATATCTTCCTATAATGCACATTTTGAGATAAATGCCAGTTGCAGTGAAGCATCTTCCATGAAATAGTCTGTTAGAAAGGGGTCAAGCTGCTGATGTGCCTATTGCCATTATACACCACCGCTGGCGAGTGTCCACGCAGCCGTGTGGAACGTGGCTCACAAAACCAGTTCGGTGGCCATAAAACAGTCAGATAGACACGGGGCTGAGTTTAGTGTCTGCAGAACTGCCTGGCAGGAGCAGAGTTTGCAGCCTTTGACTGATGATGAACTGCCTGTGTAAGCTTTAATTAGCCAGTGAAAAGGCAGCATTGTGAGGACTGTTTTACTAGTGCGAAGTAAATACTTGCTCTCCTGCTTCCCCCGTCCCTGAAATGTGTTAAGTACTTGGATATGTCCCTGCCTGAGTCCCAGGGAGACAAATGCTGAGGGAGTGAGGAAGAGGTTTTTGCAACCTGACCCCTCAGGAGGAATTGCTGCAGCTAAGCCTTTTATGCTGACACGTTTTTCTGAAATATTTATGCCAGATCATCCATTATTGTTCACCTCATGGTCTCCTCTCCTTGCTCACCCCGAGCTCTCTTATCAGACAGCCTCCACTATTTAGAAAGCACAGAAGAGAAGTTAGGAGCCTGAAATCAAAGGAAAATATTTTTGGCATGCATTGAAGCTTCCGCTGAGAGAGATGTGGAGAATTAATTGGACAGGTAGAAAGGGCTGAGAGTGGAGACTGGCGGGTGTCCTGCCAATGTCATCCAAGCATGTGAAGGGCAGAGTTCCCCTTGCCTCAGCAGGCCTGCCCACTGCTAATTTTAGGTGGGAACTGCTTTTCATGACCAGTTATTAACCACCAAATGGTCTGGTCAGGTGTTTTATCCAGTCCATGCTGGATGCTTTCCCCTTGCCTGCTTGCAGAAAGGGCAGCTGCAGCCTCAGTAGCAGGTACAGCAGCCACGTGCAGCAGGGACAAAGGGAAAAGCCTCAGAGCAGGCATCAGAAGGTAGGTTAGCGCTAAAAGGTGCAAATGGATGCATTGCTCCTATAGGCAGCTTTCTTATGGACTGCTCAAATTAACTTTTCAGTGGCTCCACAGTATATGACATTCCTTTGCTCCATTTTCGCTAAGGAAGGACCTAAACTTGCTCTCCCCTCTGACCTGCCTACTACAGGAGGAAGGGAGCCCAAAGGAAGTCAACATGCAATAAAAGAACCCTGTTGGATCCTGATAGGGGTCAGACTGCTGAGCTCATAGATTTAGCTGTGTCGTGGTAGGCCTAAATAGGCCAAAATAGGCTTATACATGTCCTGGCTTGCCCAGAGATTATTTTCTGCTCTCCCTCTCTCTGTTTTGGGGCGAAGCAACCACCAGACAATAGAGAGGACAAAGAACCTGGAGCCACTGAGTCTAAGGACTGTGGCTTGTCCAGACTTGTTTTGCTCCTGTATTAAATAAGGTACACACAGTTAGCTTGTGTCAGCCTCATGCAAGGCCTATGTTTATCCCAAAANTTTGCCTGTTCCCTGTGTGTATAAGTATCCAAACCCTGCGTTTCAAGCCTTGTAAATAAATTTTCTGGTGAGATTTAATGTTAATAAACTGGTTTTGTAGTCATTAACAATCTTCACCTGGATACCAAAATTAATATTGCTTATTCATTTTGCATCATTCCTAACAAGCTGAAATCAGCAGATTTGTCCTTTTCAACAATTTTGCAAGATGAGATGCTTTTACTGGGGGATTTTTGGTTTGCCTTGGTTAGTTGTTGTGGGTATTTTCTGTGTTTAGATTCCAGGCTGCTTGAGTCACACAGAATCACAGAAACATCCAGGTTGGAAAAGCCCTTCAGGATCACCAAGTGCAACCTATAACCCTACTCAACAAGATTCACCCTAAACCATATCCCTAAACACCACATCCAAATGACCCTTAAACACATCCAGGGTTGGTGACTCAACCACCTCCCTGAGTAGCTTATTCCAGTGCCTGACCACTCTCTCCATGAAAAACTTTTCCTAATGTCCAATCTAAACCTACCCAATCTCAGCTTGAGGCCATTCTCCCTTGTTCTGTCTCCAAGTACCTATGAGAAGAGCCCAGAACCAACCTCTCCACAATGTCCCTTCAGGTAGTTGTAGACAATGAGGTCTCCCCTTATGGCCATGGTTTTTGCCAATGATTTTAATGTAAAAGGAATTTGATCTCAAAATATGCTGAGTTCACAGTCCATGTAAGTGATGATGTTTTGTAAATCTGCTCTAGAGCCAGACAGCCAGAGGTACATTTCCCTCCTGTGAACAGATCTGCTAAAAAGCATGAAGTAGATCTTGATTTAAGGGACAGCCACCATCACTGATTGTGTGTCATGATCAAACACAATTTATTGACTTTACCCTTTCCTTAACTAACAGGCAGACTTCTGAAAAATATGCACAGTAGCCATTTTATGAAGTATGACAGCAAGCACTAAATTACAATCCTCAAATCACCAATTCAGAGCCATCAGATTTTGATTTTTTTTTTTTCCCCCCCATTTCTTCCACTATAATTTCCTGGCTAAAGCTGGAGCCATTAATAGCAGCTACATCATTACACTACCGTGACACTTCAGCAGCACCCTCATCCATTTCAGTCATTGATCCACTAATGTGTGCCGGATGAAAAAGGAAAAGGTCCAGCTCATTCATCCTCCCCCTCTTTCCTCCTCCTCTCACCAGGTGGCAGCCACTCACCCTTTGCCTGAAGCCCCTATCAGCTTTCAAATGCTTAGTGTTAATTGTCTCAGTACAGGGACTGACCCCAGATAGTGAAACTGAAGTGGAAGTAGCAGGGCCACCGAAGTGGGTGGAATGCTACAGAGTGAATGGATCTGTAGTTGCTTGTCTTGGCCCACAGTCTGCTGACAGCACTGAAAACAACACCTTAGAGCTGGAGCTACAAAGCACACTTGTCAGCATTGGATTCTTCCTGGAATATAAAGCCAAGCTAGGAAATGAGTAAGAAAAAGGCTAAAGAAAGGAGGCAGTAAGATCAAAGGTGCAGCAATGTACTGCTGGAGAAATGGTACTTTAAGTAGCATCAACTGCACAAGTAATTCGGGAACTCCAGTTGATGAGGGAGCAAAAGAATGTACTTCCTATGGACATCCATGGCTTCAGCTCTTTTTATGGACAGAGGAATCAGTGCACCCTCAGCAAGTTTGCAGATGGCACCAAGCTGTGTGGCACAGTCGACTTGCTAGAGGGCAGGGATCCATCCAGAGGGACCTGGACAGGCTGCAGAGGTGGGCCCAGGCCAACCTCATGACATTCAACAAGGCCAAGTGTAAGGTCCTGCACCTGGGTAGGCACAATCCCAAGCACAAATCCAGGCTGGGTGGTGAATGGCTGAGAGCAGCCCTGAGGAAAAGGACCTTGGGGTCTGGGGTGATGAAAAGCTCAACATGAGCCTGCAGTGTGCGTGCAGCCCAGACAGCAACTGAGTGCTGGGCTGCAGCAAGAGCAGTGTGGGCAGCAGGGCAAGGGAGGGGATTCTGCCCCTTTGCTCTGCTCTCCTCAGACCCCACCTGGAGTCCTGTGTGCAGTTCTGGAGCCCCCAGCACAGGAAGGACATGGAAGTGTTGGAGCGGGTCCAGAGGAGGCCACCAAGATGCTGAGAGGGCTGCAGCAGCTCTGCTGTGAGGACAGGCTGAGAGAGTTGGGGCTCTGCAGCCTGGAGAAGAGAAGGCTTCCAGGAGACCTTAGAGTAGCCTTCCAGTATCTGAAGGGGGCTACAGGAAGGCTGGGGAGGGACTATTGACAAGGTCTTGCAATGCCAGGACAAGGGGCAATGGGTTTGAACTGGCAGAGGGGAGATTGAAACTGGATGTTAGGAGGAAGTTGTTTGCAGTGAGGGTGGTGAGACACTGGCACAGGTTGCCCAGGGAGGTTGTGGCTGCTCCCTCCCTGGAGGTGTTCAAGGCCAGGTTGGAGGAGGCCTTGAGTGACCTGTGCTAGTGGGAGGTGTCCCTGCCTATGGCAGGGGGTTGGAACTAGATGATCCTTGAGGTTCCTTCCAACCTTACCATTCTATGATTCTATGATTCATTTATGTGCATTGGAAAGGTACTAAGCTGAAAGATACATTGCTTATGCCTCTAGCTTGATGGGGTTCCCTAATCCAGCAGCCTGGTTTTATTGTGAGGGATTTTTTGTTGGGTTGGGGGGGGTTGTTTTGTTTTGATTTGTTTTTTTAATTTCTCCAACTAACCTGTAGACACATTCTATTTTCTCTCTTTGCTTGGTACATCTGTTCTTTTGTTCTGCTTTTCCTTATCTTTGTGTTGCTCATTTTGGGGATCAAAGGATAAAGAAAATAAAAATCCTGTTAGATTTCAAGGGTCCACACAGCAGTAGATAATTGGTTTCCAACCAAGCCCAGACTTGTCTTTGATCTCCAAAGCCTTGCAAAGAACATTGTGCTAAGATACAATCTCTTTCNTCCCCAGCCTTCCTGTAGGCCCCCTTCAGATACTGGAAGGCTACTCTAAGGTCTCCTCAAAGCCTTCTCTTCTCCAGGCTGAAGAGCCCCAACTCTCTCAGTCTGTCCTCATAGCAGAGCTGCTGCAGCCCTCTGAGCATCTTTGTGGCCCTCCTCTGGACCCACTCCAACACTTCCATGTCCTGTATACATTCATTTAGCTTAAAATAGGGCTCCTGTCAAGCTCCTACCCTAGAGCAGATACCAATTGCACTGTCAAAGTCACTCTCTGTGGTTCTGAATAGGTTTCTTAATGAAAGAGCAACATTAGCTCTTTAGAACATTTTGTCCCTGAAGGATGCAGCAAGCAACAGCTACTGAATGATTTCTGTCTCAGGCATGCTTATATATGATAGGAAACAATGGTTTAGAACATGAGTATCAGCTCCCTGGAAATCCTTCATAATAGTGATTCAGGGAAGCAAGAGACAAATGGATGCTAAGAATGGTACCCACTGATGAGTGCTTTGTTTCCCACATGCTCACTGACCCCTCGTAAGGGTAATTAGGCTGTGGGTTATGTTGTCGCTGAAACAATACAATAACTGGGGGATGAAATTATTTGGGACTGAATCCAAAGAAAAATATGTTCTGGTAAAATGAAATTTTAATGTCTGCTCGTTGCCAGATTAAATAATGATGAGCATCCGAATGGAATCCTGTGTTTCTATTTTTGCAGGCTGGTCATACCACTGTCACAGTAGTCATTTTTTACTCTGGTTAAACCTGGAGGCAGTAGCAGAGTAGAATTTGACTGGAGTACAGATGTCTAGGTTTGAACCAAGGGAAAAGAGCTTGTGTTATAAAATGCTGGGTGGGAGGCAGGACTCAGGTGTTCTCACGTTTCATTAATAGGGATGACAGGGGCAAAGGGTTTNCTTTTTTTCCTTTTTTTCTCTTTTTTTTTCTTTTTTTCTTTTTTCCTTTTTTTCTCTTTTCTTTTTTCATTTTTCTTTTTTTCTCTTTCCTTTTTTCTTTTTTCCTTTTTTTCCCTATTTTAAATTTTTTCCTTTTTCTCTTTTTTTCTTTTTTTTTCTTTTTTTCTTTTTCTCCTTCTTTTTACTACACCTTTTTACTTTTTCTTTCCTACTCTTCATACCAGGCCTGGCCAAAAATAGCAGGTTTGTTTTTCCTTTATAAAGGCATAATAATTTTGTGCAATCTAGAGAGGCAGAAGACACACAGGTATACGCTTACATATGCATACCAAAACCCGTAGCTGACTCTGTTTCTTTAAATAAATAGTATAGAATCAGAGAATGGTAAGGTTGGAAGGAGACCTCAAGGATCATCTAGTTCCAACCCCCTGACATAGGCAGGGACACCTCCCACTAGTACAAGTTACTCAAGGCCTCGTCCAACCTGGCCTTGAACACCTCCAGGGAGGGAGCAACCACAACCTCCCTGGGCAACCTGTGCCAGTGTCTCACCACCCTCACTGTAAAGAACTTCCTCCTAACATCCAGTCTAAATCTTCCCTCTGCCAGTTCAAACCCATTGCCCCTTGTCCTGTCATTCCAACATCTTATAAATAGTCCCTCCCCAGCCTTCCTGTAGGCCCCCTTCAGATACTGGAAGGCTACTCTAAGGTCTCCTCAAAGCCTTCTCTTCTCCAGGCTGAAGAGCCCCAACTCTCTCAGTCTGTCCTCATAGCAGAGCTGCTGCAGCCCTCTGAGCATCTTTGTGGCCCTCCTCTGGACCCACTCCAACACTTCCATGTCCTGTATACATTCATTTAGCTTAAAATAGGGCTCCTGTCAAGCTCCTACCCTAGAGCAGATACCAATTGCACTGTCAAAGTCACTCTCTGTGGTTCTGAATAGGTTTCTTAATGAAAGAGCAACATTAGCTCTTTAGAACATTTTGTCCCTGAAGGATGCAGCAAGCAACAGCTACTGAATGATTTCTGTCTCAGGCATGCTTATATATGATAGGAAACAATGGTTTAGAACATGAGTATCAGCTCCCTGGAAATCCTTCATAATAGTGATTCAGGGAAGCAAGAGACAAATGGATGCTAAGAATGGTACCCACTGATGAGTGCTTTGTTTCCCACATGCTCACTGACCCCTCGTAAGGGTAATTAGGCTGTGGGTTATGTTGTCGCTGAAACAATACAATAACTGGGGGATGAAATTATTTGGGACTGAATCCAAAGAAAAATATGTTCTGGTAAAATGAAATTTTAATGTCTGCTCGTTGCCAGATTAAATAATGATGAGCATCCGAATGGAATCCTGTGTTTCTATTTTTGCAGGCTGGTCATACCACTGTCACAGTAGTCATTTTTTACTCTGGTTAAACCTGGAGGCAGTAGCAGAGTAGAATTTGACTGGAGTACAGATGTCTAGATTTGAACCAAGGGAAAAGAGCTTGTGTTATAAAATGCTGGGTGGGAGGCAGGACTCAGGTGTTCTCACGTTTCATTAATAGGGATGACAGGGGCAAAGGGTTTAAACTGGAACTGAGGGGTGATGGGCTTAAACTGGAAGAGGGGAGATTTAAACTGGATGTTAGGAGGAAGTTCTTTACAGTGAGGGTGGTGAGACACTGGAACAGGTTGCCCAGGGAGGTTGTGGATGCTCCCTCCCTGGAAGTGTTCAAGGCCAGGTTGGATGAGACCTTGAGTGACCTGTTCTAGTGGGAGGTGTTCCTGCCTGTGGCAGGGGGTTGGAACTAGATGATCCTTGAGGTCCCTTCCAACCTTACTATTCTATGATGATTCTATGATTCTATGATTCTATGAAGTGGCTTCACTCAGCTCAAGCCTGCAAATCAGGTTTCAGCACTATTTAAACGTTGAAGAACTTTATTTCCTATCAGCCTCATACATAGCCTCATACATAGCCTCAGTCTCAGTTCCAGACAGATTTCAGAGCAAATGTCACTGTTCTTACTCAGAAAAACCCACAAGCAGCTTTACCACAGCATGGAGGGTGTCGGGAGCAAAACCAACAAAAAAAATAGATCACATTTTTCATCAGAAGAGAGAAATATCTGTCCCTGCTTTGTTAGCCTCTCCCTGGCAGCAGGAGGGTGAACCTTTCCTGCTATGTTTGATCCTCTTACTTGCCTTTTTCATTTTGTTATCAGTTCCAAAATGTGTTTGCTACTGTTATGCCTCAAAATTTGTTTGTAGGCAAAGAGGAAACACATACTATATACAAAGCCAAGAATTTATTGTAAGTATAGCTAAAATCCTTGCAGTCTGTTCCAAGAGCCAGTATCAGCCCAGATCAAATTATTACAGAAAGAAGCAGCTTTGTCTAGTCACAAAAAAATCCAAATCTAATAATATGCCTGTTAAAATTGTTCTTCCCAGGTGCTGCTCCTTTTCTTGATGTTACAGTCCCCTTCCCCTGCTCCTTGGAGTGCTGTGTTTGGTGCTGTCATTCTGGTGCTGGGGCTGCTGCAGCAGCTCATCAGTATCAAGAGCCCTCCACCAGGAGGACTATGATGTTCGTGTTGATAGCTTTGTCTCCTTCACTTCAAGATCCATTTGGGTTCATTTCTAATACACTTCCTAACCCTTTTTGCACTTTTCTTCACCATTCATTGTACTACACCTCCACATCACATCAAAATTTGCTATGTATAGCACCTCTGTAATGGGTTAAGGAACTTCCCTCCACAATTAATATTTACTAGACCAGATCAGACAGCTTGGAAGCAGGATAAAGCTATTTTTAGAGCAAAGCTATATTTACCTAACCCCATACACAATGTATTTACAGGTATTGACAATTATATACAATTTAGAAATAATACAGAAATCCAAATTGCTTCCTGGGCAAACAAAAGAAGCCCAGAAGGGGCTCAAAACCACCCTGTGTCTCTCAGACAAACAACCAGCACAGCTTACTTTTTAACTGATCAGCCAAGGCTAGTAGAAGATATTAGAGAGAGAAGAGATCTGAAGGGAACAAGCACTCAGAAGCAAAGAGGGATAAATTGTTTACACTTTGGCTTTTTAACCCTTTCAGCAAACCAATGCATGAAACAGACTTTATTATTCTTTTACAACCAATGATCTAATTTATCCCATTAGAATATTCCAATCAGCCTCAAACCAGCACAACCTCTGAAGTACGTTAGCTACTATTTCTTTGTTATCCCTAAAACCAGTTCTGTCCAACTCCAGGCCTGTGTTATCTGTGAGGCTGCTGCTCTGGGGTCTCCAGTGCAAAGCCTATGCACAGTTTCCTTTTGTCCCATGCCAGCATCCCTCTGCTTTAATGCTCTCAAGGCCTTCGCCACTCCACCAGCCCCAGACACTACACTGAATTATTTCATTAAGGTGCAGCACTACAGCAGCACCATTGCAGTGAAAAGCACAGACTTTAGCCATAACCACCTGGGCAGAAGCAGCTGTAACCTGCAGAAGCAGAAGCAGCTGTAACCTGCTGTTACAGCTAAATCAAATTAAAACAAAGATGCAGGTAGGTCAATAAAAGTTCAGACAAAGCAAGCCTGACACATCTCAGTCTTGAGGCCTTACAGACTCGGCACAGAACCTGGGCTCTGCTCCTAGCAATGGCAATCTGACAAAAGGGGGTTACATGGTAGCATTATTTTATGATTTTTAAGTTTCCCCTTTGATTCCCATCCAACCTGGACACTGCTGGGCACACCTGGATGTTGGCTATTACCAGCGTCATCACCCAAGATAGGGAGCTGCAGGTACAAGGCTCAGCCCAACATCATAGAATTATAGAACCATGGAATGGTCTAGGTTGGAAGGGACCTCAAGGATCATCCAGTTCCAACCCCCTGCCATAGGCAGGGACACCTCCCACTAGAACAGGTCACTCAAGGCCTTGTCCAGCCTGACCTTGAACACTTCCAGGGAAGGAGCAGCCACAACCTCCCTGGGCAACCTGTGCCAGTGTCTCACCACCCTCACTGGACAGAACTTCCTCCTAACATCCAGTTTAAATCTCCCCTCTGCCAGTTTAAACCCACTGCCTCTCATCTATTACAGGACTTTATAAATAGTCCCTTCCCAGCCTTCCTGTAGGCCCCCTTCAGATACTGGAAGGCTACTCTAAGGTCTCCTGGAAGCCTTCTCTTCTCCAGGCTGCAGAGCCCCAACTCTTGTAGCCTGTCCTCATATCAGAGCTGCTCCAGCCCTCTGATCATCTTCGTGGCCTCCTCTGGACCTGCTCCAACAGTTCCATGTCCTTCCTGTGCTGGGGGCTCCAGAACTGCACACAGTACTTCATCATCCCAAACTCTCCAGCATAATATATTCCCACTTTCTACCCCAAAAGTAAAACACAGAAACTGTCCATGATATAGGTTCCCCTCTTAGGAAAAAAACCCAACCAAAATCAGCCAGAGTGCTCTTTGTCAGCATCTCACTTGAGCAACATAAACCAAAGGGAAAGGTTTTGAAGCTGTGGTACTGCCCCATCAGTTAAATGGATCACATTGAATCA
Organism: Ramphastos sulfuratus; assembly: GCA_013399055.1. NCBI lineage: Eukaryota > Metazoa > Chordata > Aves > Piciformes > Ramphastidae > Ramphastos > Ramphastos sulfuratus. The sequence continues at coordinate 169,387 of WBNM01013099.1, read as the reverse complement.
TATCCAGACATTTATTTTTTTCATTTTTCTGTTTGGTTGATATTTAGAAACAAAAAAAGGCAACCTTGTTTCAGAAATCTGTCAATTAGAATTATATTAGTAGGTCAAATTGACATTTGGAATCAATTATAAAAGGGAAAAAAAAGAGGGGGTGGAGGGGAGTGCTCACTCTTGATTTGATAAGGTCTGATAAATGTAGTTTCCTGCAGACTTGCCACCTTGGACATATCAAGGTTTATTGTGATTTGTTGGTTTGATATTAAACTAACTCCTTATTTAATGATCCCAGCTGAGAGATCCCGGCTGCAGAGCAGCAGACATTTAATATATGTAGCATGAAAGTGCTTGCAGAGTTTTGATGCATGATTTATGCAGCATTGCTATTACTTTTCTTAAATTTCAGCAAGAAGCCAGGGAACAGCAGAATCTGAATCTGTAACTGTAAGGTCTTATTTACCAACAACAAATCTGTCTCCTGGCACAAGAGATATATACTGTACGTGATCCTGCAAGTTTTTGTCTATGTAAGCAAGGCCAAGAGATTTGGGTGATTCAGTTTTGATCTAATTCTGCAGGCTTCAGTTCCTTAGGAATTCGTGTTTAATTATTTGAACAAAAAAATACCATCAAAACAATTAAATTCTGAACAATTTGATACATGAAATGTGAAGCAAGGATTTCACATATAGAGCGAGGAAATAATCAAAGAATTGTCAGGGCTGGAAGGGGACCTCAAGGATCATCTAGTTCCAAACCCCCTGCCACAGGCAGGGACACCTCACACTAGATCAGGTTGCTCAGAACTACATCCAGCCTGGCCTTAAAAGCATCCAGGCATGAGGCTTCCACCACCTCTCTGGGCAACCTGTTCCAGTGTCTCACCACCCTCATGGTGACGAACTTCTTCCTAACATCCAACCTGAATCTACCCATCTCTAGCTTTGTTCTGTTCCCCCCCAGTCCTATCACTACCTGACATCCTAAAAATTCCCTCACCAGCTTTCCTATAGCCCACTTCAGATACTGGAAGGCTACAATAAGGCCTCGTTGGAGCCTTCTCTTCTCCAAACCCAACAACCCTCACTGTCCTCATAGGAGAGGAGCTCCAGGCCTCCGATTATCCTTGTGGCCCTTCTCTGGACACTTTCCAGATAATCTCACCCTTGACTTCTATAATGCTATAAAATCCCTCTGAAGTTTACACATTGTTGCAGTTGCCTTGGTCCATGCCATCAGTTGTCCTACTGCCTGAGGAGATGCAAGTCACAGGATCACAGATCACAGGATGTTAGGGGTTGGAAGGGACCCAAAGAGATCATCAAGTCCAACCCCCCTGCCAGAACAGGAATCTAGCATCTA
>WBNM01013099.1:83062-167994 GCA_013399055.1 Ramphastos sulfuratus | reverse complement strand
TCCCAGGATATTGTAATATTGTTATTCCATTCTGTCTTCCAATATCACAGCTTAAAAGATAGTGCCTGACTGATCTCTGCCCCTCCTCTTCCCTGCCTTTCTTCCCTTCACTTCTCCGAGCAGCATGCTCTGATCCCATGGTTTGTGGGGGAGTTGGCCCGCAGGGAATTGAGACACTGTGCTGGTTTGAGGCTAACTGGAATATTTTAATGAAAAAAAATAGATGATAGGCTGTGAAAAGCAAACAATGGTGATGTCTGCTTCACTCATAGGCTTGCTGAGTTGTATAAAAACAAGGACACAAACATAGATAACACAGAGTCTCTTTCTTTGGGAGTTGCTGTGTCTGCTGGGCTTCTGCTGTGTAACCCAACTAATCACTCTGCTTCTAACCTCCCTTGCCCATCCTCCAAACTCACTCTGTACATAAGGCAGACCCTGGCATAAGGTAGAGAGGTGGAAAGAAGGTGGAAGGGTGGTTGGGAGCCCCTCCTGCGAGGGGTGTCGTGTTTCTGTACTACCTTTAATTTGTCTATTTCTGTAAAAATTCCTGTATATTGTGTATATATCTGCTTGTATATTGTGCTGAGCTGTAAATAGAGCTTCAGTCCTTAACTTTCAGTCAGCTGAGTCTAGTCTGGGTGATTTTTACGTGGGGAGGGGGCAGGGAACTCCCAAACCATCACAGCCACTGAGGCCCTGTGGGCCCCAGCTGAGGAGGGCAGTTTCAGCCTACCCTCAGGCCGACTGAGGGTGGAAGGGGGGGAGGATTCTAGAAGGCCAGTTTGGGCTGAATGGGTTTTGTACTTATTCTACCCAATTGCCTTTTGTATATATACTTTTGTAAATAGAATTCCTCTTTAAATTTCCAGTCAGTGTGCAGTATCCTCACTTTTGCTCCTGGAAAGGGGTAAGAGAGTCATTTCTGTCCTCCAGTCCTGGGTATGGTCGTGGCCCCAAACTGGGACAACAGGAAACACACCAGCACAGGTTTTTCTTCTCTGGTAATTTTCATTCCTGTTTTCCTTCTGAAAAACTTACAATATCATCATAAATGCCAAAGCGAGTTTGCAAGGCAGGGAGTGAAGATTTCGCTCATTTCTGCTGATGGAAACATCCCCAGGGATTCCAGTGTGCCCAGGTTCTTGAGCCCCTTTTTATTACAATTAATTTAATTACAATTAATTTAATTACAAGTAATTGTTTTGGTTCAAGTTTAAGCTTCCCAGGGGACTCAAAATATAGCTAACAGAAACCAATACAATAATAACAAGATGCCTTTCCCTCTCCCCCCCTTTTTTGGAAAGAAAGGGATTAGATGTAGAGAAAGAAAGTGTAAAACACCCAAGGAACAGTCTTGCTTCGATTTGGAAGTTAAAGAAAAAACAAACTTTAACAATAAATAAAAGGTATTTAAGGTAGGGGAGTTACAAAGAGGGATAGGGAAAGAAGAAAACAAGATCGAAGGCCTTGAGTAACCTGTACTAGTGGGATGTGTCTGCTCCCTCCCTGGAGGTGTTCAAGGCCAGGTTGGACGAGGCCTTGAGTAACCTGTGCTAGTGGGAGGTGTCCCTGCCTGTGGCAGGGGGTTGGAACTAGATGATCCTTGAGGTCCCTTCCAACCTTACCATTCTATGATGCTATGATGATTCTATGGAGGTAGATTCAGGAAGGGATGTCCACAACATGGTAGAAAATGCTCATGTGGTAAGGCAGGAGCAGCAGGAACAAGGGTGGTGCTATCAGGCAGCCAGGCCAGGGGAGCTATGTAGATTGGATTTCCCTAGCAGATCCTCCAGCTGGACTTGAGTGGACAGGAGCAGCTCTGCTTTTTGTCTGCCTTGCCCTTAACACTCCCTGCTTGCTGAGCTGCACAAACTGCTGACTGCAGAATCCCCAAGGTGAAGGACAGGATGCAAAATGTCTTCAGAGATTTGAAAGGATGGAATTAACAAGGCAGGAGAACATGAGACTCGAAAGGCATGACAAACAGTAAAAATTCCTTCCCTTTACAGGAAGCTGAAAGGAAAATAGTCTGGGAAATATGCACTGTATTGATGGACATTCTGCTAACAGTAAAAACAGGAGTCTCTGAAAAACTTAGGAAATAAAAATTCATGACCCAAATTAAGAAATATGAACTTGACAGGTGCTTCCTGTGGATGCGGAGATGAGGGAAGTAGAAGTGGGTTTCTTAAGTAAAGGATAATGACAATTCAGAGCACAGGTAATTTGTTTCTGCTCTCCAAGGCAAGGGTGGGGGGAGATCCTGGCCCCGCTAATCAAGCTGCACCACCCGCTGTCTGTAATGGCTGCTGCTCCTGCGAAGAGCTTATTATGAAAGGGAGCTGCATTTTGGAAGGCTGAGAATTGCTTTTCTCAGACTGTGGCAACTTTGCTGCATTTAACGCAAAGGCTGGAGTGGATCAGTCCAGCTCGCAGCTTCCTAGCAGGAGTGCCTGTTATTCAGGAGCTCTTGACTAGCTGGGACTCTGAGGATGCAAATCCATGTTTGCTTCATCTCCTCACCAACACAGCCTGGTTTCCTCTCAGAACATTCAATGGTTTGTTCAGTCTGGTTTTAAAACTGTGAGCTTACAGGCTCCTTCCGGGTCTGCTCTAGCAGCACCCACGGTCAGGAAGTTTTCATTGATGAATGTTGGTCTTCCTCTTTGACATGATGTCATTCTTAATTGCAGTCTGATAAATTCAGCTCTCTAATTCCTTCAGTCTTGGTTGCTTAAGGCTTTCAAAATCTTTTTACTGGGCAGTAATGTTCCTCCAGCCCTAAGCCATAATTTAGCTATGCTAAACTCAGTTACCTGTCACCCTCCTCCCTTAAATCGGTTTAGCATCTTTTCTGTTTACTGCAGCACTTCCTGTAGCCTTTGTTATACCCAGCACAGCAACTCCAAACTGGAAACAGGATATTACAGACCTCAAAACACAGGTTGTGGTTCTGCTGTCCTCTGTGCAAAGCAAGTTTATACCTTGCTGCCCAGAGCTCTCTGTGGAGGATACCCTTCTCTTTTCAACAGGTGTTACTTCAGAGAACTGTTCACTTCAGAATAAAGGAGGTTCACTTCTTTTGAGAATGGAGGTAATTTAGGAATACACTTTTCTTCATGTTCCTGCAACCTAGCACTGTAATGGAGTAATTTCTTTCACCTGGTTCCAGATTTTTTTCAGTGTAAAATCACAGAATCACAGAAACATTCAGGTTGGAAAAGACCCTCAGGATCATCAAGTCCAACCCACAACCCTACTCTACAAGGTGCACCCTAAACCATATACCCAAGCACCACATCCAAACAACCTTTTAAAAAGATCCAGGATTGGTGACTTCACCACCTCCCTGGGCAGCCTATTTCAAAGTCTGACCACTCTTGCTGGCAAAAAAATGTTTCCTAATGTCCAGCCTAAACCTACCCAGTCATGACTGGAGGCCATTCCCTCTCGTTCTATCCCTACCTGTGAGAAGAGACCAGCACCAACCTCTCCACAATGTCCTTTCAGGTAGCTGTAGACAGCAATGAGGTCTCCCCTCAGCCTCCTCTTTTTCACACTAACCATCCCCAGCTCCCTCAGATTCCTCTTGCAACGAGATGCCCAAAACTGAACACAATAGTCAAGGTGTGGCCTCACCAGAGCAGAGTACAAGGGGACAATCACCTCCCTACTCCTGCTGGACACAGGATTTCTAATCCAAGCCAGGATGCCATTGGCTTTCTTTGCCACCTGGGCACACTGCTGGCTCATATTCAGTTGCTTGTCGATTACAACCCTGAGGTCCCTTTCTGCCAGGCAGCTTTCCAGCCACACTGCCCCAAGCCTGTAGCATTGCTTGGGGTTGTTGTGACCCAAGTGCCTGACATGGCATTTAACCACGTTTTGAGAGGAGACACCATGCAAACCTATGAAGCTCATACAAACCTATGCTGAACCATGAAGCTGTAGAACAGAGAGACAAAGCCAGCAAGATGTAGCTACTTACCTACCTCACCAAAGTTACAAGACACTGACAAAGTTCTGCAGTGCTATTCTAGCAGGTTCTTTGACACCACTAGCAGTTACTGTAATAACCAGTAGGGATTTAATGAAACATAGATCAGAATATATATGTTTATGTACATGTGATCCTAGTAAGGGCAATTTAAATAGCCTGGTGAGAAACTCCATTCCCAGATGCATCTTTTCATCCTCACGGATCTGACTCCCAAGCCTGTAACAGCACTCAGGCCGAACTTGGAAAGTTTAACTTTTCAAAATTCCTTGCTTTTGGCATTTCCAAGAAGCTTATGACACCTGAAAACTTTAATCCACCATATGCTTCACTTGATTCCTAAACTGCCCTTCAGTTCTTTTTCTCATCCTTCAAAGGGAACCTTGATTGATAAAAGTACATGCACCAGTAACATGCGGGTTTAGGCTAAAAGGGCTCACACAAGTTGTGACAGATTCACTTCTCTGAGCATTTATCCACTCTAATCCAATTGGATCACATACCAAACCAGCAAAATCCTCGAGGCTTTCACAGCACCAGTTTTGTTAACATTTAAAGGTTAACAAATTCAGTAGATCCTGCACTACGTCTGTCAACGTTGAGAGCTTTGACTGAGAATCTGTAAACCAAGTTAATGAATATGAAATAGAGACCACACACTGAAAATACTGTGTGGTTTTTTTGTTTTTTTCCAATAGGATGTAGTGCCCCCAAATCTTGCATCAGAATGCAAGTGTCATGGGATGATCCTGCTTCAATAAGCCAGTCATTTCAAGGGCATCAAAGTAAGATAAAAACACAAGGTATAAAATTGATACAACTTCCTCACTGCTCGAAGAAGCAAAGTGCCCCTAAATCTCTAAATGCCTCACGCAGGCACAGCAAATAAATGATCTGGGGTGAGAGATGACAATCTCTGAGACCCAAGAGGATGGGGGAAAGATGCTGAGAGCTATAAAAAAAGCTGTCAAGTGTATCCTCTTGCTGTAGCACTCTCCTTGTTAAAGATGCAAGAGCACTTGCAGCTGTTAAACACTGAGGAGAAACAGCTTCAGATCCAAGTGTCACCCTCAGAGGGGACCTTACAGAGCAATGAGATTTTTAAAAAGCTGAGGAAAGCTTGAAGGACAGTGAAACTAGATGAGACACTAAGAAAAAATACCCAACAGATGCAACTCTCAAAGATATAAAAATATATGTAAAAACCTACATACAAAAGCCTTCCTCAAAGGGCCTGGAGGAAGGAATGGTGCTTGCTCATGTCCATGACATTTGTACCCAATTCAATAAACTCATGTTTTGGCTGACACACTGTGCACTCAGATGCAATAGAAACCCAAAGTCGGCCAGATGCAGCTTTGACAGATATTAGAGCTCTCAGGAAGACCACTGTTAATCTGTGTTCAGGATGACTCCATCCTCCCCATTTCCCCTACCTTCCAATTGTCACGAGCAAGAAGAGTATGCTGATTCACTCCAAGCCCTGCAGAGGAACTGTACAGGAAACAGGTTTATCCCAGAAGATGCTGCAGCGACAGTCTCAAAATAAATGAAAGGACTTCAGGATGTAATAAAAATCAATGAAAGCACTTCAGGATGAAAGGAGTGATGTAAAAATGTTAAAACAGTTTCTGCCTCAAGGTCATCCATACAAAACCTATTATAGAGTCTGTAATAATAGAAGCAGTCGCTTCGAAGAAATTAATTTATTTGAGAATATCCCTTTTTAATCCTCCATGCATCTTTTCTTTTAGCACAAAAAAAGTTGAAATTTATCACAACCTCCTTCATAAAACTTGATATTGTATGTCTGGTAATGTGGCTGCTTAACAACCCCTCATTAGAAATCCCACACTTGTGAAACCTTGGCAACACCATCAGTAAGTGACCTACACAAAGTTTAATAGAAAAATTTTACTGAATATCCTCTGTTTAATGTAAACAAGGCAGGAGGCAAAACAAGGAGTATATTTTTTAATAGAGTTACACTATTTTACAGGGCACAGAAAGCATTAAGGGTCAGGGTTTGAAAACCCTGTATGATATGCAGTATCAGGTATGGATTTTTCCATGTAGCCCCCAAGTCTACAGCATCATCCTAGCACTTTGGTTTAGTACTTCTTTTAGCAAGACAAATAGCACTAATTAAAATGTCACCTGTGAAACTTCACAGCAGGTTATGGCAGAAATTACCATGCACTTCACAAAGCCATTCCATGATTACTTGTGCCCTGTAAAATTGAGTGTGAAAATCTTTACACTAATCATAGTGTAAGCAAGCTTGGGATTCTGGTCCTTACATATATATATACGTATATATATATATATATACAAAGGTGTTGTACAACCAGACTCAAGCTGTGTATCAAGCCACAGCTTTTATATTGCACAAACAAATACATAAGAACATTACACAGACAGGATCTGAAGAGCAGGAATATTACAGTCGTATGAGAAACTAAGGACAAACTTCTACCAGAGCTAGCACATGGCTTATTACAAACTTTTCTACCTCAGATTCTAAATCAAATACAAACTAGATATGGAGAAGAAAAAAAAAAAAAAAAGGAAAGAAGGTACAAAAATGTGTCTATTTACAAACATGTGCATCAGGATGAAAATGTGGTTTGGATCTGCTTTCTGAAATAAAAAATGACTCTAGTATTACCTCTCAAGTATTTCAATCTAATCCTAGTGGCCATATTTTCCACTTGCATTTCCCACTGACACTTGGAGGATCTGCATATGCTGGGAACTTCAGGCCATGTATTTTCTCAGGTGTCCATCTCTGGGTAATAAATAACCACATACAAACACACACACACAGAAACAGAACGGGCACCTCAATGACATGCAGAAAGGTGAAAGCATGGACCTGAATTAACTCCTAAACTACTTTTTTTTTTTTTTAACAAAAAAAGTGCATGAAAAATATCATCACAAAAATAATAATTAAATGAGTTCCATCTCTTAAATGAAGATTAAATCACTTTTACAAAAATAAAAATCATTGCCATCACGTAATAAAGCAGTTTAGGCTAAAACAACTTGAGGCAATTTAGTTGCTTCTATCAGGATGGATCCACATCTGGTAGTAAATTTATCAACTAAAGAACGTTTGGGTTTGCAAGAACATCACCAGTGTTGCTGGAGAGCAAACCATTATGAAGTTAAGAGTTCCTCTGATTATAGTTACTTATTTTTCTCATGGACAAGCTGGAAGGAACTGTTTGCAACTGGGGAGACTGTTTTGCATCAAGGTGCCACCGAATTTGCAGCAGTCCTTCCAGAAGCTAACTGATACAATTCTTTACAGTGTAATGAGCTCAGGTATCAGTGGAAACAACAACAGAGGTGATGTTAATGCTTTCCCTTGGGATCAGGCTTTATAAACTAGGATGTGGCTTGGAATGCTCTTGACAAGTTTTGTTCAACATTTTTCTCTTTTTCATTTAGAGTAGCATTTTCATTTCCCGTTTCCACTGGAATTGGGACATTAGAAGAATTCTGAACATAAGCTTTAAAACAAAATAAATAATGAAAATAGGAAATATGAAGAAAAAGTAATTAAGCTCAAGCATAACCAACAAAGCCCAGACTCAGTAAAGCATCAACATTTGTGCTCAAGAGTTGCACTCTGCTCACCTAAAAGATTGTGACTTAGGGGTTCTTGAAATTAAGCTTATATTGAACTGCTTTGCTGAACTGAGACTTGATTTGTAACGAGTATATGTATTAAATATCACTCTGCATAGATACCTCCTAAACCATGGTCAGGTCTGTTAACAAAGCTTCTAATGTGGACTGACTGCAGTACTTGTGCCACTTTCAAGGTATGTTTCTAAAAGGCCAAAAATAAAAAAAAACCCAACTGTTATTTTCTTTTTATACTTCAGCCTACTATGCTACTTTGACCTAAAACACATTGGGGCTAAATTCGGAAAGAAAAGAACAGTGAAAAAGTTAGACATGCTCTTTTGTTGCCAAAACAAAATAGGTAAATGCAATGCTTTGGACAAAAGCCTCTCATTAAAGGGAGTTATACCTGCCAAAACGTTTTCGTCAGTTCCAGAACTGCTCTTTCCAACCGAAACTATACTGGAAGCTTTTACAGCAGGACTCTCTTCACTGTTGTGACAAGAATAAATTTAGCCCATTAACTGTGACACTGTTCTAATTAACCTGCTAACTCAAAAGGCTTCTCAACATCCAGACTCCATTAATATTAAAAAACAAGACCTCAAAGGCATGGATTCAGAGCAGAGTCTGATTCTAGGTACAGTCATGTACATCCAGAATAATTCTAATGACTAAGTAAATTAGTCTCTATTTGCATATGAGCAATCACATCTGAAATGGGCATTAGCTGTGCAAATAGGACAGGAGAAAAGACAAATAAAGAAATAAAATGTAAACACAAGGAGCTAAACTCTACCTTGCCTGCCTATGCCGTTAGGTTCATAGTGGGGAAAGGGGTCCTACACACATGACTGGCTACACACTAGCAGGACAGGTCCCTCCTCCCAGTCACTCAGTGTGTCCTGAAGGCCACTGGACCTGACAGTGAGTGTGTGGCAGTGAGCAGCAAGACCTGTCTGAAGTGCTGGCTGCCATCATGCTAGAGAAACAGAATCAAAGCCTGCTGAAGTACAAATGGCCCTCTGCTTGCAGTGCAAATGCCTGCCCTGGGTGATAGCACTCATACTGAAAAAGGTTCAGTGAGAGACACTTGTGCATCCCAGCACTACCAAAAGCAGGTGCAAATTTTGGTCCTGTATGCGGTATCAATGCTCTAACTGAATCAGCATTAGTCAGTCTTTCACTGGGCAATGGGCAGACGAGCAACAAAAACATTTCTAAAACTGACAAAACATTTATACTGCTAATTGTCAAGGCACAACAGATTCTCAAACCAATTCAGGGTAAACAGCAATTTAAAAGAAATTAAAAATACTGTTTCAGCAACAGCTACTAATGACCTATAATTAACTTCCCTGTAAAGGTGACATGAGTCGAGCAACTAGAGGTCACAAGCCAAAACTTAGAGCAAATCTAGTCACACAGATGACCTGACAAGCAGTCACTTGGAATGACAGAGACAAACGTGCTAGAAACATGTACATTTCAGATATATTTGTTGTGGATGTGATGCCAAATCAGGATTCATTCCATTAGTACTGATTTTATACTGATACATCTCCTTGAGTGATCCACTGGGGAATCAAGCTCAGAGTAGTCTAAGATTCACCCAAACAAACATGATCCCACACTATATGGATTGGTGTATTTTTTTGAACCTCTTTTTTTTTTTTCATAATATACATTGCAATTTTAGTTGCAATTTCCTTTCATATATCCAACTGAAAAGAAAAAGAATTAAGACATATAAACATTATAAAATTAATTTGCTCTTTTAAAGTAATATGGTCACAAAAAAAAAAAAGCAGAATTGGTGCGTGTGAGCCTCAGAACATACAGAAGGCCCAACTCTGAACCTTGTCATTATACCAGAATAACCAGGGTTTGATGTCTGTGGTTCCTCGTGCAGCTTTTGCAGCTCTTCTCACAGTGGCTAGAAATGCTATCATCTTCTAGGTCCATTTGAATCCCCTTTCTCATGCAGTGTCAACATCTGGTGAAAGTAATTTGTCTTCCAAGTCTGCCAGATGTCAGCTGACTCTGCCAGGAGGCACCACCTCTTCTTATCTGGTTGTTGCCAAAAGTCATTCTGACTGAAACAAGCTGGGTGGCTTTACAACCTGGCTGCTCAGGAAGGCTGCTTATGGTGTCGATGAGGCATGGTACTTCACAAACGCGATTGCTGCCAGCTCTTTGCAGAACTCTTCCAGCACAATCACGCCCTCTAGTAACGTCATGTGGTCAATGCTAAGGAATAAGAAAAAACAGCAGAGAATCAGGACTGGCACACACAAAAACCAGCCAGAGGTGTTGAAGACTATGCAATGTGTTTACTCACATGGGCCCTTCTGGTTCCAAGCCCAGCAGGCGTTTTCTGACCAGCAGAAGTTTGGGAGTGAAATCTGGGATGCGCTGAATTCTAACCATGAGGTCCCCAACAACCTGTAAAGCACAATGTCATCAATACACAAATTAAGCACTCTGCAGAGTCCTCAGCAGCAAGTTTAAATGACAGTCTGCAGTGCCCAGGATGCAGATTCACTTCACCATCCTCACAGGCTCATAAAACAATGCACAGAGCATCTGCTCTGCCACAAAAAAGGCTGAGTGGGAACAGAAAGCAGAGACACAAAAGGACAGCAACTCTTGAGCCTTATAAAACAACATGTACAGTGTCTGCTCTGCCACAAAAAAGGCTGAGTGGGAACAGAAAGCAGAGACACAAAAGGACAGCAACTCTTGAGCCTTATAAAACAACATGTACAGTGTCTGCTCTGCCACAAAAAAGGCTGAGTGGGAACAGAAAGCAGAGACACAAAAGGACAGCAACTCTTGAGCCTTATAAAACAACATGTACAGTGTCTGCTCTGCCACAAAAAAGGGTGAGTGGGAACAGAAAGTAGAGACACAAAAGGCAGCAACTCTTGAGCCTTACTAGCTGTTGCCACAATTTGCATTATGTATTTTAATTATGCCAAGGATTAATTTGTCTTAGTAAATATTGTCACAGGCAACTGACCAGTAAATTCCTGCATTAAGGGAAAGCACAAGGGAACAGAGTGAAAATTGTACTTTGAAATGGGGAGGGCTGCTAGGAAAAAGAGAGCTAAGCCCTCTGTTAGTATTGGGCAAGCATCATTAATAGGCTCCTGACCAGCTTAGTAACAGCTGGTGCGTGGGGCAGGCGAGGGATCTCCGATTGAGGAGTCTGCAGCTTGACAGGCACCCAGCCAGCACTCCTAGGGTGCAGGTCTGGCAGGAGGAGATGGAATCAGAAAGCAACAGGAAGGAGAATTCAATAAATCCAGAACTTCATTATCAAGAACAGCCTTCATCAGAAAAAAAATAAAAATGATGAGCAGAGATACTCATCCAGGCACAGGCTATAGAGGAAAGTCTTTTGCTTGCATGTCAATCAAAGCCATCTCTTCTCATCCAGGCATGCCTGGTATGTTCTTACAGCACTACCTAATGTTGCCTGCAAGTGACAACAACGTGATCTAGTCCAGATTAAAGCAACATCATTGCCAGAGGGGATATTTTGCATCTACACAATGAAACTAAGCAAACGAACAGTTCTGAAGACATCAGGATAGAGAAATTTTACAGCCTTTTTGGTAGAAAATTCAACATCTTGATTCAAATTAAGAGCCCAAGCACCTGCCTTCAGTGAGAAGCTGTTTGCCAACTTAAACTACCCAGCAATATTACCACTAACAAGGAAGTTACTAAATATATCACTGCCCTACAGCCCTATGTAAATATTGTGTGTTTACTCACCCTGACAATAACAGAGAAGAGAGACCTGCAGCCAGAAGCTAGGTTTACATAAGGATCCAAAAGGTATTCATGTATGTGAGGATGTGGAAATAAGGACAGTTTGGACAACACTGATGTAACCTGCAAATTTACATCATAGGGCTGCAATTAAAAAAAAAAAAGAAAGAAAAAAAAAAGAAAAGAAACAGTGGTTAGTTATTTTTATGCTGGGTTCTTCTCATCCATTCAGTGTTTATTTAATTAGCACCTTACATACAGAGTTATGAATAAATAAAGAGTTAAGCCCAAAGACTCCTGCTTTCCACAACAGGAGTGATGTGAATATAACAGTTGGGTATTTCGTGTCATCGTCTGTGTAGCTGCTACAACCACTTGAAGCTTTTGCACACTTGTTTATGGTAGGATAAGCTCTCTTCCTGCAAAACATCTCTTCAGCTCAGCAGCTAAACAAATAGCACAGAATCAGCCTCAGTTAAACATCTGCTTGCTTCTCCTGGGTAACCATGAAGGGTATGAGCTCAGGAAACTGAGAGGGACAAATCCATGTATGGTATTTCTCTTCTGCTGCTTTCTCTTTCCTTGGAAAGAACCATTGCAGAAGGCCTGGTCACCTTTTGGCAGCATGCTTATATGAGAGGAGATAGTCCTGGGCTGGGAAAGCAGCACGACATGCTGAGATCCTTCTCTGCCTCCTTTCCCCAAATCAACCAAATGGGAGAGGCAAGACTGCTTGAAGACACTCACAGAATCACAGGGTCTTAGGGGCTGGAAGGGACCTCTGGAGATTATTGACTCCAACCCCCCTGCCAGAGCAGGGCAATATAATTTAGCACAGGTCGCACAGGAACACATCCAGACAAGTCTCCAAAGAAGACTCCACAGCCTCTCTGGGGAGCCTGTTTCAGTCCTCTGTGACCCTTACGGTAAAGAAATTCTTCCTCGTGTTGAGGTGGAACTTCCTGTGCTGTAGTTTACATCCACTGATTGCCCCTTGTCCTATCATAGGGCACAAGTGAGCAGAGGGTGTCCCTGTCTCTTCCTTCCTGAGCCCCAGCCCTCAGATATTTCTAGACATTTATTAAATCCCCTCTCAGTCCTCTCCTCTCCATCTCCCCGGATCTCTCAGCCTTTCCTCCTAAGGCACTGCTCCAGGCCCTTAATCATCCTTGTAGCCCTCCACTGGACTCTCTCAAGTAAATCTCTCTCCCTCCTGAACTGGAGAGCCCGGTCACAAGGGAAAAAATAGCACCTAACTGTCTAGGAAAAAAACAGTGCCTAGCTTAAAGGATTTTACTGTTTCAGTGAGAAACTGATTTCCACAAAAGGAAGTATATTCACCATATCTTATTTATGTTCCAAGTACTTTGTTCTCCATCATTGTTTTTTCTCACCACAGTGAAAACAAGCTGAAATTTTAATTCAGCCCGAAATTTGCAAACTAGTGGAACTTCCTGGTGGAACAGACTACATTGGCAAGAGGTGGACAGACATTCCCTTGGTACATCCCTATGCCTGTCTGAAGATGTTACCAACACCCAGATGATTTAACTTCACTTTGTTGTGGGTTACAGGATCCTCATTCAGTCTCTCTGACTGCCTATTGGCAGTAACATCCTTAGTGGTGTAAGCACATCGAGAAAAGGATGATTTAATGGCCTCAAATTATCATCATTATGTTCTCGAGTTAATACCCCTCTGAGGAATCAGAGAACTGATTCTTCCCTTTTCCAGACTGTAAGATTTGGAACAATTCAGCTCCAGAGTAAGAGAGAGATTTAGATATGTCTCTATGTTTAAACTCAACAGAGACCTGACACTTGGTACACTTACATACAAACAAGTATCTCATGCCATCTTAAGATGCTCAAGAGTATCTGCTCCTCTCTTGATGGTTCCAGGAGGTGGACCCTGCAAGATCCCCGTGGCAGCCACAAGCTTGTGGGAATATCTTGGGTGTCACAAAAATGGCAACAGAGACCTCAGTTCAGGCAACTGAGTCGAGCTTTCAGTCAACGCAGCTGAAGAAGCTGAGACAGTGATGTGATGTGCTTTGCACTACAACAGACACACACTGTTCAGTCTAACAGCTCCAGAGACTACTGTGGTTGTTCTGACAAGATGTGGACACCTAACTAATACTCAGGTATCTTATTCCTGAATTCATTACCACACACTGCTGCATTGCTAAGGGAATTGTCTTAGAGATCTTACAAAGTGAAAGGGCTTTTTTTGCCCAGCCAGTGCCAGTTATTTCTGTACTTGATATTCTAGCAATAGATTCCTCCCAGTCTTCTAACAAATTAAGATTTCAGACTCTGGACTGGAGATGTTATAGTTAAAAGATGTCACAAGTTCTTGTGGCAAAGTTACTCTGCAGGCAGACACAAATTCTGTCCATAAATCTATTCTACTGCCTATCCAGCTGAATGGTAGGAGAAGGTCTTTAGAGCTGTCTGAGTCAGTCAACTCCCTAGGAAGCTTTGAAGCCATGAGTATTATCTGGTGTTCACAAGAAGAGAAGGAAATAAAGTAGTAACACGTGCTGTGTTGTTCAGACAGATTGTTGTTGCCATTTGAACTAATTGAGAGCATTAAGGAAAGCTGCTTCTTCACACAGAGCTTTTATTTCTCTCCATATGTCAGCAGACTCAGTAAGACAGCCTTAGAGCAGATAGCATCCCAGAAAACATCTCTATAACTAAAAAGGTTAAAACCAGGAAAATCTGCAGTTCAGGAAGTTCTTAGGAAACTTTCAGCTCTACAGAAATGTGTAGTGTTAACAGGAGGAAGGAGGTACTGTTTGCCAGATGAGGTACTGGATTGGAACATCTTGAAACAAGTTATTTCATTTGTGTGCCTTGTCAGAAACCAGGTTAATGATACCTGTCACCTCTGCAAAGTATTCTGAGATCTACTGATAAAAGCACAAGAACTAAAAGGTAGAACTACACCTCTAGTACTGCAACAGAGCAAACCAGACACTGAACACAATCTGCAAGTGGCTCTGTGTCCCCACTAAAGGGTTTTCAACATATATCCACTGGACATTAACACCCATTATGTCAAATCTGCCACTGACAGGACCCAGGTGTTGGTTTGGTTTTTTTCTGTGCAGCTTCTGTGTTTAGCTGTCAATGACTCCTAGGAATTTCAGTTTGGTTTTTAGGACATGGTTTTGCTTCAGCATAAAAAGAAATCAGCTGGGCATCAATACAAGCTGGGGGCTGCCCTGCTGGAAAGCAGCTCCATGACCTTGGAGTCCTGGTGGACAGCAAGTTCTGCGTGGGACAGCAATGTGCCCTTGTGGCCACGAAAGCAAATGGCATCCTGGGCTGCATCGAGAAGTGTTTGTCCAGCAGCTCTAGGGAGGTTCTTCCCCCCCTCTACTCTGCCCTGGTGAGACCACACGTGGAATACTTTGTCAAATTTTGTGTTCCCAGGTTCAAGAGAGACAGGGACCTGCTGGAGAGACTCCAACAGAGTGTCATGTGGGTGACTGGGGGACTTGAGCATCTCCCCCATGAAGAGAGACTGGAAGCCCTGGGGCTGTTTAGTCTGGAGAAGACTGAGAGGAGATCTCATCCATGTCTATAAATTTCTGTCAAGTGGAGGGGGCCAATCTCTTTTCAGTGGTGCACAGTAATAAGACAAGGAGCAATGGCTATAAATGTGAACGTAGGTTTCACCTCAACATGAGGAGAAACTTCTTTACAGTGAGGGTGACAGAGCCCTGGAGCAGGCTGCCCAGAGAGGTTGTGGAGTCTCCTCTGGAGACTTTCAAAATCCACCTGGGTGCATTCCTGTGCAGCCTGACCTAGGTGACTCTGCTTTTGGCAGGGGAGTTGGACTCAATGATCTCTGAGGGTCTTTTCCAACCTCTAATGTTCTGTGACTCATGATGCTGTGATTCTGTCTGGTTCAGAAAGTTAATTCTTCTGGAGTCAGGAACCATTTTTGATACCTTGCTTGACTAACCCTTTTCCAACCCATGCTTCCAGGTAGTATATCCAAGTGGACACTCTGCTTTCATGTTACTTTTGTGGTAAGTGCATATGAGACCCCAGGTGTTTCTCAAGAGATGTAACTTGGGTTCTTTTTGTAATGTATGTGTCATTGCTCAGACAACATTTTCATATGCATGAGGTTTGTTTCTCCTAAGAGCTGATGCTGCCTGGTGTTCTTCATGACTTTAATCTATAACCACTTCAGTTGGTGAAGTGTGCAGAACATGTTTACTGGAAGCAAAGCTCTGAGAATACACAACACAGCAATGGAAGTACTTGGCCTTCTTTCCAAATTACACAAGTTAGTGCTCTCAGACAGCTTTCTCTGAACACTCACAGAGCTGACCTAGAGGCTACTACTGACTTCCTGGCATGTTTGCTATGTTTGTATGTTCAAATAGCTCTTGCTCTCCTTATGGCCAGGAAATCTAGCACTGCCACATCAAATTATTTATTCTGTAGACAGTTCCCCATGCAAAACTAAAGAATTATACAAACTTCTGAAGCTAGTACTACTGCATCTGTGGCAACTTCAGGTGGTACCACAAGGAGGGTAATCTAGACGTTCAGGGCTCAGTTTCACTGGCAAGTGAAGTGATTTTCTTGATCTAAAGCAGCAACTCTGACTTGGCTAACTTAAGCCCAGAGTTTAAAGAAGACAAAGAAGGAGTAAGTCTTCACACAGAGCAATCTCCTTTTCACCTCCCTGAGCCTTCATCTCTCCCCAGAAAGCTCAGGTTATGCAGGCTGGCTAAACACAGAAAAAACATCAAGAAAATTCACTTCTTTTAAATCCCTGTGTACCAATATGGGTCTGTCACATGCCTCATTGTCTCAACAAGGAGACAATCAGATCCTATCTCATTTGTCTGCCCTTGGCAGCTATACTTTTATTATTTGAAGACAATCAAAAAAGGAAAAAAAAAAAACCATTGCAAATTGAAAAGGATACTTTCTAGGAACTTTCCACACACTAAAACCAGTTTATTCTAACAATGAAAAAATAGGGGAAATGTTAGCAGTGGTAGAGTAAGCTCTTGTCATCTTATACAGTGATGTAAACTGCTTCCAGAATATGACTTCAGATTGAAATTCACTGAAATGTGGCAGAAAATAGAACAGTATTTTATTTATTGAAAAATGTGTATGTTTTCTAAGTGTAAATTCTAGAAAATGAAAGCAGAATCATTAGTGTTAGCACTGAAGGATAAGATACTGTCTTACCCTCTTCTTTTACTTACAGGATATTCTTATCTATTTAAATCATATTTCTGGTCAAGAAAACATTTGGCACAAAAAAATGGGTCACTAAGATAAGAGAGTTTTTGTTCTCTGCTTTTATGGAGAATGCAAATCATTGTAACATCCTGCAATGTACAGAGACCTGACCCTGGACATGGGACATTACACAACAATTTGATGCCATAAGAGATATTTGAGTGATGGCAAACCATGGAACCTTGGAGATCATCACAGAATCACAGAATCAACCAGGTTGAAAGAGACCTCCAAGCTCATCCAGCCCAACCTATCACCCAGCCCTAGCCAATCAACCAGACCATGGCACTAAGTGCCCCATCCAGTCTTTTCTTGAACACCTCCAGGGACAGCAACTCCAGCACCTCCCTGGGCAGCCCATTCCAATGCCAATCACTCTTTCTGTCAAGAACTTCCTCCTAATATCCAGCCTAGATCTCCCCTGGCACAGCTTGAGACTGTGTCCCCTCCTTCTGTTGCTGGTTGCCTGGGAGAAGAGACCCACTCCACCTGGCTACAACCTCCTTTCAGGTAGTTGTAAATAGCAATGAGGTCATCCCTGAGCCTCCTCTTTTCCAGGTAAAACAATCCCAGCTCCTTCAGCCTCCCCTCACAGGGCTGTGCTCCAGGCCCCTCACCAGCCTTGGTGCCCTTCTCTGACATGTTCCAGTATCTCAACATCTCTCTTGAATTGAGGGGCCCAGATCAGCCCCTTAAGTGGCAAAGGAAGTATTAGAAATGGAATTCACAACCCATTCTTCCTTACCTGATCAAGAATCCTGCCCATTCTTTCAAAGAGGACTTTCAAGAAGTGTCCTTCAAAAAATGATGCTTCTAAATTGCACTTTTCTATAGATCTGGGAGACCCAGGCCACTCCCACCGTAAGCAGATGACACAATAATCCCGGAACTAGAAAAAAAGTAGTGAGGAAAACACATTCAAACCTCCATGTGAATGGCTTCTTTCATTTTAATAGTCCCTATGCCTTAAAAACATCATCTGTAGCTACATGAAAAATCTAAGCCCCAAAAGAAAAGTCATTCTAAAACAAACATTATTGGTTTCTATGCAGGCATCTCATTTTCTTCTTGGCAGTCAAGCTATTAGGATAGTCTTCAAAAACAGAGGTGGAGCATAAAGCTCCCTCAAAGCAGCTGAGGCCAAAACACAAAAGCAAAGCCAACAATACATATCCTAATCAGGGTTCTTCTAAAGTAGAAATTGCATTCAGATACATTCTTGTTGTCAGTATATTACCATAGTTTCACTGTATTATGCGTAGCTTATCTTCATATCCAGTCTCACATGCATGTGCAAGAGGTAGAAATGAAGAAAGTACTTCAGGACTTCCTCTTCCTTCTCTTTGTTTCCTATCACCCACGACAATCTTTCTCAACCTCTGCCTCTGATTTGCTGTGTGCTGTCTGATCTCTCACTTTCAAGGAATTATACCTTGAAAGTTGCATAGGTTATAGCAGTGAAAATAAGGAGCACAGGAATAAACAGTAAGAAAAGAGAGACAAAATTCTTCACTGCATGTAGCTCATCTATTTGTGCAGGCTTTCAGAAACAGAAATATGGAAGCAGAATAGCTATTTGGATGTAATAATAGCAGTAGGCAGGGCTATTCTTAGGGGGGAAATATTTTAAGAGTAGTAATATCATTGTCAAGAAGTGACAGAAACCAATTCATTTCACTAATAATTCCCAGAAGACTCTTTCTTCCCAAGGCATGAAAGAAATAAAAAGATGATATGTGTTTTCTGGCATCCAAGCATGGAACATATGGGAATTTTACATCAGCCTTTGTTTCTTTACTCTCTATTTTCTATTCCATTTCAGCAGAGACTACAGATACATCCAAGCTTCCCATCTTAAACTGCTGATACGGTAATTCAGAGGTTATAGGATTTTTTAAGTACCTACTACATATAGCTCTGTTACTCTACTCCTTGGCATAAATTGTTCTGTTCTAGAAGATGCACAGGGCTTCAGTAAGAAAGCTGCAAACAAACAGCAATTGTCCTCTGACAAAGAGAACTTCAGATGTTTGCAAAAACAAGACCCACATTTATGTCAAAGCAGTAAATCATAAAGCTTTCCCTACCCACCAAAACTCCCAGCCTCAAACCTGAATGCCTGAGGCTGCACATTCCCTGTGATGAGCCTTTATTTTTAAAGTCCCAGATTGCGTAACTCCTATGCAGCATTTTAATTTCCCTTTAGTCCTTTCAAACAGCTTGGCAGGCAATTCTCCAAGAGAATGCAGATAAATGCAAAAGCAAATTAAGAATCTATCTGCAGTTCAGATCTTCTCTCAGTGTATTTGTTATATGAATATTAATGTCATCCATTATTCCCACTAGAGTAACACGAGGTGGATTCAACGTCAAAGGATCTCCAAAGGTAAGTATTCATTAGAAAAGAAAAATTGCATTTTCCCATCTTCCATTACCAAAAGATGCATTTTGTACGGCTATTTATAGAACCATTTGTATATTCTCAGCAGCATTTCAGATTCTCAAGGACTAAGGAAGATTTCACCGACTTACTTGTCTGTGGGCATCTCTGAGGTAAGTATCATAGCCTGTACCCTCCACGTGATATGATGACTTAGCTTCATCAGGTACAAGACAGAGAAAACTGAAGAGAAAAAAATGTACATTAAATATCTATGAACCAAAGAGTACCAGATCAATACTTTCTCATCATCTGTAGCAGTGTACACAATACTGAACTGTCTGGCCAATTAATCCCCAGATTCTACCATCCCTTTATGTGGAAAACAAAGAACACAAAATCTATTTAAACACATCTATTCTAAATACTGTTTGTAATATACATTTCAGAACTTTTGCATCTAGCACTAAAAGTAAAAACCTCCATGGAAGCATCTTCCTGAGAATTAGCAGACTGAATGGAGATGAAAAGGAATATTCATAACCAAGTCAGGTATTTGCTAAAGGTCAGATTCCATCTTACTAGAACATGGGGAATAAGTGAGCCTAAAGAGAAGCAGAATTACAGTTAAAATTCTTCTTAACCTACTGCATGGGCAGTTTTATTTACCATAATTTGTTGTGGTAAAAAATCAGCTTCTAAGAACACAGAAATATTTGCATATAAATGTTCCAGTTTCAAATATTGCCTTTGCCCAGGTATGTAGTGCAAATATTATATATCCTTATTACTTCACCTAAAAAGCATCAGGACATTCTGAATCTCATTAGAGAGGAACTGTCTTCTATTTAAAAAAAAACAAAACCAAAACATCCTAAAACTTCTAGACAGCAAAATAAACCCCAGTCTTTGGGCCCTGTTTCTATATTTCAGCTTTCTCCACACCCCAAGAACTGCTGGAGTCCTGTTAAGACTTATTTGCAGAACTAAGTAGCAGCTGACTTTTTGTATGGAGTTCATCTTACCTGATAAAAAAATACACATTTACAAAACACTGCACATTCTGAAAATGCTTCTGTTCACTCATGGAGATTATACAAGGTGAATTTAAGAGAGTGTTCTTCCTGTCTTTGCTCCAAACCATGTCCACCATCAACTATATATAGCAGTACTGGAGGGAGAGAGGGCAAGAAGCGACGATGCCATTCTACGCTGACTGTCTGCTGGCTCTTTGCTTCCTTTGGCTAACACCTTTGATTATTTCTGGGTAAGCAGATAGGTCAGCACTGAAATACCAGTGCTGCTTTGCTACTGTGTCTTAACACAGCAAGCAGCATTTGTCCTAATGCTAGTTGCTAAGAGAATTACCATCACTAAGTTGCTTAGAGCAGAGCCTGTCCTCTTTGTGATATCCAATTTGCAGTATGTCTAACATGCACAAAGGTATGTTACAAGTGACAGAGGTGCCCCTCGATTTTCAGGGAACAGAAGGTTATCTCTAGCATGGCAAATATGTCCTTTTATACATGTGTTGAAGTAACCACAGGAACTTTGAGGTGGGGGGGGTTCCCCCCTAAAATATTTATGGCAAGACTCCTCAGATCAAGTCATGTAACAGCAGTTTAATCATAGCAAATATTTTTGAGAAAAGAAAGTGTTATAATCAATGAGGCTTTCATCCAGAATTTGCCTGGACTATTAACTGTAAAGCTCTTCTATTTTTTCTCATTTATGTTGAATTATTTTTACTATTGTAAGCTCTAATTTTTCAGGAGTAGCTTTCTGACAAAATGCCACATAATTTCCTTCTGTGGAGTCATTTTACCAGCTGGCACAGAATAACATCCCTTAGAGAGTACATTTGATTTGAACAGTGTGTGCAGACACCCACACGGTCAGAGATTTCTTTTGAATGTTTGTTTCAACTTACCTATTTACAATTTTGTGAACTTCAGTCTTCCCATCATTTTTTGGATGTTCTGGGCTGACAGGTGGAGAAGCACTGAGCCACTCTTGAGCTGACAATGTGTTATCTGGAGACAGATCGGTAAATAAGGGATCTTCCTCTAGGTCTCTGTGAGATTATATAGGACAAAACCAATCACTCACAGAACGTTATGGAAGGCAGGAAAATGTCTGGGTCAAAAGGCATGCTTTCTGTTTTTCTCCTCTGAACAACCAGCATGTTTTCCAGAACACTATCATATGTACCTCTTTTTCTAATGAAGTATCAGGCTTTACAAATACCCAACAAACTTGGAAGAAAAAAAACATCTCTTGATCTGAACAACAGAGTAAACATTATACAAAATCACTGGATTAAATTACTCTTTAGCCACAGATTTTACATGAGTATGCTTCAGGAAACAATTAAACTATTTTAGATGACTTATCTGGTGTGGCTAGTCCTCACACCTCAAAAGGAGTCACAAGAGCATTGGAACAGGCTGCCCAAAGAGGCTGGAGCCTCCTTCATTGGAGACTTCCAAAACCCATCTTGACCTCTTCCTGTGCAACCTGATCTAGGTGAATCAGCTTTAGCAGACAGGTTGGACTAGATGATCCCCAGAAGTCCTTTTTACCCCTACCATTCTGTGATTTCCAGAATCATAGAATCATAGGATTGTTAGAGCTGGAAAAGACCTCAAAGATCATCTAGTTCCAAGTCCCCTGCCATGGGCAGGGACACCTCACACTAGATCAAGTTGCTCAGAGCCACATCCAGCCTGGCCTTAAAGACCTCCAGAGATGAGGATTCCACTACTATCCTGGGCAACCTGTTCCAGTGTCTCACCACCCTCATGGTGAAAAACTTCTTCCAAAAACGCAATCTGAATCTACCCACTGCTAGTTTTGTTCCACCCCCCCCTAGTTGTTAATAATTTCTGCATCACATTTTGGAAATGGATTAATACACACAGCAGCCAAAGCCTTATCTATGCTCACTTTCCTTTCAATTTTATTCTAGAAATAAGGATCTGAGTTAGTTGCCGTGAAAACTTCACTTAAAAAAAAGAAACTTACACTGCTCCTGCAATCTGTCCATTCTCTACCACACCTTTATCTTCTGGACAGAGAGGTCTACATGAAATGGATTAATACACACAGCAGCCAAAGCCTTATCTATGCTCACTTCTCTTTCAATTTTGTTCTAGAAATAAGGATCTGAGTTAGTCGCTGTGAAAACTTAACTTAAAAAAAAAAGAAACTTACACTGCTCCTGCAATCTGTCCATTCTCTACCACATCTTTATCTTCTGGACAGAGAGGCCTATATTCCATATAGTTTCTTTCTTCTAAATTTCTCAGAACCAAATTATAAAGAATGTGCTCGTTGGGTTTTTGCAAAAGGTGCTCAAACATCCGTAAAGTCATTATGCTGATCTGCAACAGAAAAACAGAAAACTTCAAGAACCTGATGCACCTCTGCATTATGCTTTTTTTGCCTTGTATCTGGTTTGCACACCCCAAAATACTGCAATTCTTATTTATATCATGGAAGGAAGCAAAAATCCTAAGAAAATCAGGAAACTGCTACGCTGAATGTGGTATACATGGATGAGAAGTTCACACACATTTGAAAATCAGCATGTGGATGAAGTTTTTTTCCTGTAAAACAAAAAAAGTGTTCTGGAATCTGCCAAAATAACAATACAAAGAACATTCAGAGAACTTACATATTACAATCTTTCCATATTACAATCAGATCCATCCTGGAAGATGGTTATCATTGTGCAAATGAGACACAAAACAAAACAAAGTTAGCAAGAAAGACCCAAAATGAATCAAAGTAATATTGAGATATTGCAACTAGATCTACAGGCTAAAATTTTGACATGGAGATATTATGCAGACTTTTAAAAGGAGACAGACTTTAAGCAATGCAGATAGGTTTTTACAGACATCTTTAAAGTGCTTTGCATTGCAAGGATCAACTAATTTATACAGACAACTCATTCTGACAGGATAAGCAGGTAAGCATACTGAAAAAAAGAAGAAAAAAGATGGTATTTCAGGTAGGTTTTATTTGAAAAAGGAGAGGATGAAAGTTGCTTCATAGGGAAAATTAACCAAGCAGCTGCCAAGGAGGGATTTTACTGATGCAAATTATTTTAACAATGTTTACTGTGTCTAAAGTGCCGACATCTTTTAACTGGCATCGGGCAGATTTGCTGACCACATTTACCTTATATAAAAAGTTTTTAACAACACCTTATGGGATAATATGACAAAATTGATGCCATATAACATTGAACAATGCACAAATTAAAATGCAGTTCCAGAAACATATCTTGCCCTATCTTACAGATGAACAAGCATAACTAGATACACATAGGGGACAAATTTAGGAGAGGACCTTCATTAATGAGAACAATATGCTTGTTGGAGAAAACAGATTGACTTTTGTTTTCTAAAGAGAATTTTTAGCCCTTTTAATCAGACTCTTTTCCTTGGCAAAAAAAAGTCAGTTGACACAAATATGAAAAGACCTCACAAAGGCATTTTTACACTTTCTACGCAAGCCAGAACTGGCCAGCAGGCACTATCATTATTACTTCTCACCTCATCAGAAATATGATCACAGTGTTCAATTAGCCTATGCCGCAATGGATGTCTGTTGATGTCTGCCAAAGTTTCTGGCTCCCTGTGTTCTCCAAGTATAAAATAAACTACTTCCTGCAGCAAGACATCTGAAGTCACTTGGCGAACAATGCGATGTAATAGTGCAGTTGATGTGAGGATTCCAATCTCTGAACTGAACAAAACATTTCATGTCAGGTATGTAGCAGATCTCAGCTGACAAAAAAAACCCAAAACAATCAGCCTGGTTTGGATTCTGTTCTGCTGTCTCTTGCAGGATGCTACTCACGTTTGCATCAGCTGGGGTTCCATAACATCAATGAAAAATCGTTCCCGCACAGCTTTTGCCATAGCAACAGCAGTAGTCTGAAACAAAGGTACAAAATGCTATGTCTCCAACTCAGAAGCTAAGAAACAACTGGGACTACTTATTTGCTGACTACATTTATAATGCGTAAACATTTCAAACCTTTTGTGCTTCTTTGATGAGTTGATCACAGTAGTCAAACCATGAAAGGAAGGAAATCAACGCTCTTTTCCCTGGAAAAGCAGATGCATCTTCTTTGTGACTATAGGAATCCAAACTAGGTAACACAGGGAGAAATGCTTATTTAGTCTACAAGTAATTCCAGAATCTTGGACTTCGCTCTTATTGACCTTTACAGAGTGATTCATGATCTACTTGCAATGAAGTGAATTCAAAATACCTTTTCTGCTGGTCTCTACTAATCTGTCAGTGCTGTCATTCTACAGGTTTTCAGTGGCATGCTAAAGGATATGTAGTATGTACAGCAGAACTCTGCTTGGTTAAGTATTTCCTGAGTCAGAAGGAAAAACTCATTATCTAGTCTGCTCTTCCAAGAAACATAGATGATAGAAACTCAATAAATAACTCCTGTAATCAGAGAACTATAAAATAAAGGCAACTGTTCAGCTCTACTCTGCAAGTAACCTCAGTTGACTTCACTAAAACCACACAGTGTATACCTGAATTAGGTTATATCCTTCAGGAAAAAAAAAAAAAATCTCAATTTAAAGACTCTAAGGAATAATAAATTCACCATTTTCTTTTGCAAAAGAGTCCAATAACTGTTCGAAGTTGTGGATTTTTTCCCTTCTAACTTTGAACTCTGACCACCAGTAATGTTGGTAGGTATTTGTCTCAGCACAAATAGATCATGAGCAACTCACAGCAAAGAAGGCAGAGTAGGGAAATGTTTTGAGAATCTAACATGAAGGCAGTTAGGATAACAAGCATGTATCTTTTGGTTCCTGCTGATGAGTAACTTATTTCTGTCTTCTTTTTCACTGTGAAAGTTTGGCAACATGTGACTAATAAAACAACACCCTTCCTGCCCTCTGCAGCAGCTCAGAGTGCTCACTGTGTACAGTGAAAAGTCAATGTGTTCTACAACCTTGACACCTGAGCAAGAACACAACCTGTACTTGGTACTACAGCTACATCACCACTAACTGCTAGCATAACTCAGCGAAAACACTTGCCCTCTGAGGAATCTCTGCAAGAGACTGGCAGCCAAACCTGGCCCCACATCAGAAATCACACATACATCAGATCCTCAAAGTCACACCACTACGCTGCAGCTGGCATCTCAGCTCTGCTCTTGAGAATTTAGCATAGGGCTATGAATATTTTATACATCTTATCTACCTATAGACAATGAGTTTCAAGGAGGGGTGTAAAGTTACATTGGGTATTAAGTACAAAAATAAAGTTCTTACCCCCAGTTAATTGCCTCCACTGTTTCAATGTCTAAGGGATCCAATGACTGAGGCAGGGCTTTGTAGAGGGTGGCCAGCCTGTCTGTCAACAATTCACATAAACAAGTGCTTTGAGTCAGGCACTTGGCAGCTGCTGGTTCTGGTAAACTCACCAAAAGCATGAGGCCTTCACAGGCCTTCACTGCTATCCGGCCGTCCTGGCAGAAGGGCATGAAAGAATCAATCAGAGGGTGCATGAAATCAAGAAGCAAACACCTCCCAAATAAAACCCTTCCATTCTCCCACAGTGAGCGAATGCATTTAGTTTTGCTGCCTTTTCAGTCATTCAAACTTAGCTCTAATGAATTTGAATGGTACAAAAACTAATCTTAACCTGAATCCCTGTCAAAATACTAAGAATGCAACAGCAACCTTCAGGTTGACAGGATTAGTGTTGTAGGTCAGCTTAAAAGTAAAGTATTAGATAATGTAAACTAGCACTTAGCAGTAACAAGGTACATTGGTAGATTTGGTTTTCTGCTTTCAACTGCTGTGGCTATTACAGTCTTTACCTAATCCCCTTCTAGTTTTTCTGAAAGAATCTGAGTTTGAAGGATGGAGCTGGCTAAGGCATGCAGCATCCCATATATAAATTGCTTCAAAACCCTGCTACATTACCATGAACAACCTTAGTATTCATTTTCTAAAAATAGTAATTTTAATCTTAATTGGCAAAGAAAATTGCCCAATTTACAAAAGCTGCTTGAAAAACTCCTTTATAGTTAAAATATATATGAGTAGACATATGTGGGTATTCACTCTCTCTGCCCACTTCATACAGCATCCAAACTATTTCATTTTATCACATCAAACCGAACAAAACAAAAAAACCCAACAACTCACAGGACTTTTGGTGAGGTTTAGTAGAGAATTCACTAAATTGTAATCTTGATTTGGACAGCCAGTGGAGGACTCTGGTGATGATGTGACATTTAAGTCATCCAGACTGAAAGAGAGATCATCTGCCTGTTGTGGGAGGTCATCCTCCTTCTCCATTTGCTCTGCTCCAGCAGCACCAGGTATTTCTTCAGGCTGTCCCATGTCTGCTGTCATAGAGTCTTGGCCTTTTAGCATGTCTTCTGTGATTACACTTGCTGATCCCTTGGAAGTCATTGCTTTTAACTTATTCTGCAAAGCATTTTTTAAAATTATATGGTTGAAATTACTGTTCACCCTCAAGCACAAATTTACCAAAAGCTAATTATTTTATATAAGCTTTTGAAGCAGTTCTCTATAAGGTTGGAAACAGTAACTATGTAGAATGTATTGGGTTGGAGGGAGCGTGGGTGTTTTTAAACCTGAGCATTTAAAAATCTGCTTAAGGTTCTCTAAAGCCCTGTGCCCTTTTGTCTCTAGGCTGAATATGCCATTTGCATTTTTTTCTCTTCACCACTTCATTCACTTGACCACTATTTGATAGACGTTCTACATTTAACTTCCAAGGGCACCTTTAGACCTTAACGCACTGCTATAAAAGTACCTTTCTAGGTAAAGGCCTCAAGTTTATCTAATGTCTGAAATGCTGTTTCCATTTGGAGTAACACAAAGTCATTCTGAGCTTCTTGAGAGTCTCTTTTCAACAGGAAAGGGGAAAAAAAAGTCTTTCATGAGAGCAACTCTCAAGCTGTGTTTCTCAAGAAGAACATGAGTAGATTGAATAAACAGAAGATACTAGAAGTTAGCGTTGGATATTGTAACAGATCACAGAGAATCTTCTTGGAAGCCAGAAAGCATGTCTGCTTAGCCTGAAAGAAAGCAACCCATCTGTCTTCCCATAAATCTGCCTCCAGCACATAAAAAGACATTTAAATTTGAGCTCTGTGATAGCAAGAAGAAACTCACAGCGAGGCAAGAATTCATTGTTCTTCTGGCATAAGCACAGGTGAATAATACTTCATTAGAACCATAAATTAGACTTCAGTACAAGACACTTTTTCAAGTGAGTACTGTAGTGAGATTATAAATCCAAATGGTTCCCATTCTCTATGATAACATCAAAATTATTACAAATATATTTCAAGCATTAATAATTTAAGAGTAACCATTTGTGGTTAATGGCATTTAGTACATACAAACCAGCAGGGACTGACTACATGACAGTCTCAGGCAGCAAACTAGAGAATGACTGTGAATGCTTGCTTGATTGATGTGCATTCAGTGTGGAGAATTTGTACTGAACGTTGTGATACACTCACATAACCAACTCCCAGGAGAAGCAGCCCAGTGGTAACAGCAGCACACTGCATGCTATAAAATTAGTATGTTTTCGGATTACAGTAGAAAAGTTAATCCTTCAGCATGTACTTTTTTTAACACCGTGAAATGTGTAAGGCTACAAAGCAACCAAAAGGTGTCTGCCTGTCTTTTTCTAAATCTTCTGAAGTCCTCCAGCATACTCCTGTGTATTTTATCAATACACAGGAATATCTGAATCACAATGATGAGCCTTGCACATAAAGTAAAACTAAAGGCTGTTGCTGGCACCATTCGAGGCACAGGCAAGGCTGCCAAAGAGAAATAATGCTTTTCAGGAAAAAAGATAGTATTTTGTAAAAATCTTATTTGCTCTTACATTGGCCTATTACCTCATGTCTGGACTCTTCTGTCATTTGCAAAGCCATAGTTTGCATAGCTAAGGCAGTGATGAGCAGACCTAACATATATAAATGCTCCTAAAGATTTGTCCATAGCACATTACTCTTACATTGACAGGTGACACAAAGCAGTCTGTACACTGAACAACACACAGGCAGAGTTTTTGCATTTATTTAAGCTTCCTATTGTCTCATCATGCAGTCCTGCAGCTTAGCTGCTCACCTGCCTCCTGTAAAGGTGCAAAACAGGATCCTGAATGACCTAACAGCAAAGGGTACATAAAACACATATTCAATGCTTTCTGCACAATGCACTCCTCTAAGTGAATTCAGCATCAACAGAGAGCAGACAATGTAAAAATACACTTTTATATTTTCATTATAGGTAGTTACCAATGTCAAAATCTCTGGTGGATGATGCTGTGTCTAAGTTCTGACATCACAGCTAAGGAGAATCTCTACTTAATTCATGGTGAGAAGTATAAAGATGGTAATTTGCAGTAATGAAAGTAGAAGTGAGAAGTGAAACTATTGTTCATTTTATAAAATGATGGTAGAACTTTCTGACAAACAGTGTATTAGAATTTATTTAAGGTGTCAAGAGCAGAAATTGAAGCACAGATAATCCAATTCCCCTTTCCATGGAACAATCAGTTTCAAGGAGTATCCTGTGTAAGATGGGATGAGATTAGATGAGACGAGGCAACTAAGGAATGGATGAATAAAGAAAAACATGAGGTAAAGAGTTTAGCATTAAAAGAAATGACTGGGACAGAGGTGGTATTCCTGTACATGCTCTTTCTCTCTACACAAGAACAAGGAAAACTCTGTATAAAGAAAAAGGCAACAAAAAGATTAGTATATATGGAGTTTAAAGGTTTAAAAAAGTAGAATGTAGTTCTGTTGGTTCTTAGTTCCACAACTTATCCATGAGATACAGTTACACCATATAGCCCTATTGGTTAAGAAATGCAGGTGAAAGATTTTACTAAACATATGAGCAGAATTCTATCAACAAGGTATTAAGTATGAAATTGTACAAAGGAAATCCTGAGTTTGTACATACTACTTTTTTTTATGTTCATAAAATGATGCAGAAACCTATCAGGAAAAGTCAAAGAAGGAAGCAAAAGTAGCAGATACAAACAGGCTGTTTTGGAGAGATGTATCAGGATTTCAGCTTGTAAATGTTGGAGATTTGAGAGAGAAAGGCCATGCAGAATTATGTAAATATACCCTTTTGTGCACTGGGAAGTCAGAAACAGCTATCAAGTCACAACAGCACCTCTAAGAGGCAGAGATGTAAAAGACCAGAATATTCTGTTCTAATAAAGGACAATTCTGCACCCAAACCACCGTATCAGAAGTTGTGAAGACATATGTCTGAGGCTGTGACATTTAGGATAATGTTGTGAAGGAAGGAGAAGCTACAAGAAATGTTCTTCAGCTTGCCTGAACTCCATAGGCAGCATTTAGTGAAACTAGAGACCTCTCTACAATTTGGCATCACCTGCTTTTCCATGTCTGATTCTGAATATTGTTATCTTGCTAATTTGGGAAAGAACTCCAATGTCTGATAAAAGACTTGAAGCTCTTCTGGTTGGGGTTATCAGTGTTGACTTTAAGGTCATTATTTGAGGGGAGTTGTCCCATATTCTGCATGTAATATATCTAGTCATTTGCTTCTGAGTGCTCCTACTGTTTAAACACTAACTTTTCACTCCTTCCAGCATTTCCACTGCTGTTTCAACTACAGTGGCAATCAGGGTGGTGTTTAATTAAGGTAAAAATAAACTCAAGATGGATTCTTTATTACTGACTTCTAAGTGATATTTATATACTCAATGGAAAATAACATATGTTTGCAGTTTAGCAGCCTCTGCTGCTACAGATCTTGTTTGCAGAAAGCTTGTAAAACATTCCTGAAGGACATTATATCTACATCTTTTCACCTACGTATCACATGCATAATAGATACTGTGTCACCACAGGAAACATCAAAGCAGGAGCAGAAGGTGTTTCAAAATGGACTTCTATAAATTAAAACTCTTATGTGCTCCTTCTCAATGAGAACAGAAAGTCAGTCTAGAAATTCTTTCTTCTTCCACTCTGATTTCATCAGTGCCACGTGTTAAGTTCGAAGCGGGAGTAAAGATATTTGGCTTTCTTACAGAGAGAAAACACTGTCAGATTGTAGATTGTGAGCTGGCACTGCAGCTAGACCATACGTGCCACTACCAAATCAGGGCCCAATCCTCCAGAACACTTAGCAACTTGCAAGCTTTCAATGCCCTATACAATCTGTCCCTTAAGTCTCTGTTGCACTGAAGACAAAACAAGAAATCCAAGGTCTCCCTCACACAGTGCTCTACATTACAATTCATAACCCTACTCTAGAGGCACTCTCACTACAAAGGATGAGGTATATTTATGAATCCTAGTAAATTCTAGTATAAATAATCAAGTGCATCAAGCCTCTGGAAGCAAAAAAGAAAACAAACACAAAAATTATCAATGAAAAAAAAAATCAGAGTAAATGAAAACTGAGCTATAAAGCATGATTAGGAGGAAGTTCTTCACAGAGAGAGTGATTGGCGTTGGAATGGGCTGCCTGGGGAGGTGGTGGAGTCACCGTCCCTGGAGGTGTTCAAGAAAAGACTGGATGAGGCACTTAGTGCCATGGTCTGGTTGATTGGCTAGGGCTAGGTGATCATAGAATGGTAAGGTTGGAAGGGACCTCAAGGATCATCTAGTTCCAACCCCCTGCCATAGGCCAGGACACCTCCCACTAGTACAGGTCACTCAAGGCCTCATCCAATCTGGCCTTGAATACCTCCAGGGAGGGAGCAGCCACAACCTCCCTGGGCAACCTGTGCCAGTGCCTCACCACCCTCACTGTAAAGAACTTCCTCCTAACATCTAGTCTAAATCTCCCCTCTGCCAGTTTAAACCCATTGCCCCTTGTCTTGTCATTACAAGTTGGACTGATAGGTTGGACTTGATGATCTTGGAGGTCTCTTCCAATCTGGTTGATTCTATGATTCTATGATGTGATCCCCCCAGGTTTGTGTCTGTGACACAGTAAATGCAGTCATAGAAGCACAGAATGATTTGGGTTGGAAGAGACTTCCAAAGTTCATTTAGTCCAATTCCCCTGCAGTAAGCAGGGACATCCTCCACTAGATCAGGTAGCACAGAGCCTTGTCAAGCCTGACCTTGAATATCTCCCGGGTTGGGGCCTCAACCCCCTCCCTGGGCATCCTGTTCCAGTGTTACACCACCCTCAATGTATCTGGAAAATTGTAATGTTATTTACTCACCTCAAGAAAGAAGTTGACCAGGTATGGGTCCTGTTTCAGTTTTGCACATACTATACAGAGAAATTGAATTTCCTCATTTTCTGTTGGAGTTGCTAAAACTTCACCACATAGCCTGATTAATTTCTGTCACAGAAAGAAAAGTGAACAATTAAGTGAACAGAGTTAAGTTACAGCTTTTTCTAAGAATGATAGACTGATTTTTTTTTTCTATATAACATACTACAATGCTGTATGATTATTTGACTTAAACATTTACTCCAGATTTAGATTGCTATGAACAAGATTTCTTTATTGCTTATGACAGGCATCGCAGTGGCAGTTCAAGGCTCTTGTGCAGTTTCTTTATTCCACTTGACAATGGAAGAATTAAAGATACCATTAACTACAGCATAACAAGAGAAAACTGTCATGCAAAAATACAGTTTACTTGAAATTTGAGCAGTACCTGCACTGGCCTATGCACATTTATGTGGGGAAGAAGAGGTTGCCTTATTCTTCCAAGAAGTTTTGTATAAAAAGCCAAAACTTGTTGCTTCATTCCTGGAGGACACTGAAACAAAAGCAGATGAACAATAACAAATACATAACAAATGTGGAGAGAAACATAGATGCAAATTTGTCACTCAAAATGGCTAATTAAACAGCAATAATTAATCCCAAAGTACTTTTATTGATATTAACAGAGATCAACAAAAAATGTTGCATCTCATTACCATCTTCCTTTTCAACTTAATTCATACTTTAATTGCTCTACTGCAGATTTCTACCAATCTTTCCAGGAAACATTTCCTTATCACTGTATTGATGGGAAAAATTAACTTTGAACTGGCTACAGCATGGCTGTATTTTAGGTTACTGTGCCACAAAATGCAGCAATCCAGTGAGTCAGACATACAAATACACAATGATAAACTACCAACATCTTCACGTCTACAAAAGGTTTTTTTAAATTCATGAGCAATTAACCTTAGACAGATAAAGCATTTGTAAAAGCACAGATGTTCCAGGACAAGACAAAGCTCTTGTTTTCCCTTGGGTTCAGCAGAACATAAATCACAACGTCCAGCCCTTGTTCTACTGTCCCTCATATATCATATACCATGTCACATGAAAGTACTTTCCTATCTCCATGAGATTTGATGGCTCCTGGACCCTTATGTGGTTTCTAGCTAAACCTTCCCTGACTCTAATATGTTCTATCATGTTAGCAAATGCTGTTATTCCAGAAGTTAATTTTAACCCACAAAATTTCCCTCACCTGGTTCACTGCCAGGTATGACAACTGCCTAATCTGGTTCTCTTTCCAAAGTCATCATCCCTAGATTATTAATCCTGAATTAGCACTGACTTGTCAAACAATCTGTTGAAAAGAATGGCAAAACGTGTACCAGGAGGTGCATCTACAAGAATGTAGCAAGTCTAAGTGATTGCTGTGAAATAACATTATTCTTTTAGCAACAGATCTTTGCAACATCTTGCAAGCACTGAACTGTGTTTACTTCACATGTATCAACTCACAAGTGGCACAGCGTAAAGACAGGCTGTACAAGAATTGCTTGTACAGGCACATTTGCATGAGTGCAAAACGACTGTTCACAACTCTTAGAAACACACCACTAATTACCCACTTCACAGATGTCACCATTTCATCTTGGTTTCTTAACAAAGTTTACAGATTATTTGTATTTCTGAGCAAGGGCTTTCAGTACATCAGGTATCTTAGCCTGTTTGTAGAACACCTGGTATAGTAACAGGAATTGGAGAGCTGTGGCCCTTCTAGAGCTAGGAACATACTAGGCACAGACAGTTGGTACCTAACATTGTCTACACATGTAAAATCAAGTAGATTGAAAACTCATGACAATGTGTAAAAGACCTAACTGTGAATGAAACCATGGAGAGCTTCATTTGCACAGACAGAGTGGTCAGGCACTGGAATGAGCTGCCCAGGGAGGTGGTTGAGTTAACCACGTTAAACATGGTTAAACATCCATTAACTGGATGTGGTTTAATCCTGGATATGTTTAAGGGTTGTTTGGATGTGGTGCTTTGGGATATGGTTTAAGGTGAATTTTCTAGAGTAGGATTATAGGTTGGACTTTATGATCCTGAGGGGCTTTTCCAACCTGGATGTTTCTGTGATTCATTTATCCTTGGAACAGAATACACAACTATCCTTTCCTAACTGAATCTGCATCATGATACAAAAAGTTCTAGCACAAGGGCTGCCACAATAATTCATCCCATGATCCATACAACTCCATACATTTCAGCTCATAATTCTGCCAAAAGAGACAGCAACAAGAATGCACCAAGACCGTGAAGCTAATTTCACATGTGCCACAAAGCAGATATGAGAAGAACTGGACTACACTGCCAAGGGCTGCATTCATAGAATCATAGAATGGTAAGGTTGGAAGGGATCTCAAGGATCATCTAGTTCCAACCCCTTGACATAGGCACGGACACCTCCCACTAGTACAGGTCACTCAAGGCCTGTAAAGAACTTCCTCCTAACATCCAGTCTAAATCTCCCCTCTGCCAGTTTAAACCCATTGCCCCTCATCCTGTCATTACAAGACCTTGTCAATAGTCCCTCCCCGGCCTTCCTGTAGGCCCCCTTCAGATACTGGAAGGCTACTCTAAGGTCTCCTGGAAGCCTTCTCCAGGCTGCAGAGCCCCAACTCTTGTAGCCTGTCCTCATAGGAGAGCTGCTCCAGTCCTCTGAGCATCTTCATGGCCTCCGCTGGACCTGCTCCAACAGATCCATGTCCTTCATACCTGCATTCAACTCATGTTGCTTAGGGATCAGCTTAAATTAATGCTTTCTGACTGGCTATCTTTCTGAGCAATAACTCATCACAGTCAGAAATATTAAACAAAACTGGTATTTAATACCTAAAAATCTACTAAAATTTAACAAAGAATAGATACTACTATCTTGCTGAAGGCAGGAAAATTCTGAACTGAACAAAAAAGTTTCTCCTAGCTTCACAGCCCATATTATAAGAATATTGAAGAACAAATCTCAGTGTTCTGTCTTAGCACCTCACCAGTTGTCACTTTGATCACACTTGTAAAAGACTGCTATTTCCAATATGTTGGTAACAAGCAACGAGCTGTTTGCTGGAGTTCAGTGTCCCACACTACCACCTACTGTAGAACTTCAGTCCCTATTACAATTAGGAGCTCATACAGAAGATGATCTGCTCTGCTAAGAAGTACATACATCAGCTTTTCCTAGTGTGTAGAGTGTCTCCAAAATCTTGTGATGCAGCAAATACTCCATACATGGTCCTGTTTCACCCGACTCCCTCTCATTTTCCTCTTGAACTAGAATATCCAACATCTGTTCCAGGTGAGAAGGAATGTTGGTATCAGTCACAGGAGCTTTGTCATCTAAGTAGGAGAGATGTGCCATTAAGAATCATTAAAATACTGACCACACTTTTCTTAAGTTCAGTTCCAAATTTCAAATTTTAGAACACGACCACTCATTTAAAAGAACCTTACATATAGCACACATGGTTTTGAACATGATTTAAGTTGAATTTTCAGAACTGCATCTGGATGTGTAAACTGGAATATGCATTAGGCAGATATCTACCCCTGCAATGGGGAAAAGGGCAAACGCCGCGATTCAAAACACGCACAATGCAGTCAAAAAGGAAACCTTGCACAGCCAGAAACCAAATTGAAGGAGAGGAAGGTTTAACTCCCAATCTTCTGGTTAGCACTCATCCTGTCTCTATGCTGGTTATTCTTCAAATTCTTTAGATTTGTCTTTTATACTGTCTGCCTTAAGACAGCATTCTGTCAGACTTTACAAAGGCTCTGATTCCATTGCACTAAAGTCATGAAACTGCCGTTGATTTATGCTACTGGCAGTGGGGGCTGGCATTAAGATGTTGTAGAGCACATCCACATGTGGAGGTTTTCCTTTTCATTCTTTTCAGCTAAATTCTGCTTGCACAACTACCCTGCCAGAGAAATGGTTACTACTTCTTATGCAATAATCTAAAAATAACTGTCAGTTGCATGCAAATGGCAGTAAGAAAACTGCCACGTCAGAGTGATTTTGGTCTCTACCACACCCCCCAGTTAGCCTAGAATGTTTTGCTTGTGTTCTCATTGCAGAGGACAGAAATACATCCACTTGTTTTTCACAAGACTTTGGAAAGTCTGGGAGAGAGGTCAGCTTCTATTCTGCACCACGTAATCACAGGTGTCAGTTTTCCACCCTGTCATTTCTACCCTAGGAAACATCACACAGCGTTCCAAAAGATGAATATTTAGAACCAAGGGTCGAGTTTCAGCTTGTAAGAGTAAATATTGATGTAAACAAGATGGCCAGGACCAGACACAAACACAGATTCAACAGCTACTCTATCAGAAGTGCAGAACAAATAATCCTGAGGAAAACTTGCTAGCATTCACTTTTAAAACTTAATGGTTTAATAACTAGGCCCCAAAAATTTAAATTTAAATGGTGTGTAATTGTTGTAAGAAACAAGGGAAAAATGTAAAAAGGAGCAACTACAAACACATTTCATCAGAATAACCATTTTTTAAGAAGAGCAGAATAAATTCTGGAAAGGCTTTAGCAAAATGTGTTCTAAACCTGTTCACAAATTCCCCTTTCAGAGCTATGTTATCAAAATATCCTTCATGGACACAAGATACTAAAGAATAAATACTTCATACTAAACACAAAGAACTCACGTCTGGTAAATCTATGACCACAAAATTACTTCTGTTAACATTTTGGAAAGAAAAAGACA
Organism: Ramphastos sulfuratus; assembly: GCA_013399055.1. Lineage (NCBI taxonomy): Eukaryota > Metazoa > Chordata > Aves > Piciformes > Ramphastidae > Ramphastos > Ramphastos sulfuratus. The sequence goes on along the minus strand of WBNM01013099.1, from coordinate 131,856 downwards.
ATCTCTGATGTAACATAGTAACAACAGGGACTAGATTTCTAGATTAACCAGAGTAAGTGAAGACAGCAATTGGGTTGGACAAGAAAAGGTACAATTATCTATGTGGTACTCAGCAAATAATTCTTCCCTCAATAATTTTCCTGCCCACTTTTTAAGAGATGAACAGAGGTAGCCAATATTTTTAATTACTAATTATTGTTGGTGGCATTTTGATAAAATGGCATGACTCATTTTCTATTTCTTAATCTTTACATTTTAACAACAGTGACATTGGCAATTCTGCTTCTCATAATAAACAGACAAAACCAGAATGTTGTTTGTCCTTTCTTTTACCTGATGTCTCTATGTAGTAATGGGTGATTGCTTTCCAGTGGTAAACAAAATCTTCTTGTAATGGAAGGGAAGGTGCAAGCTATGGGAGAAAAAAAACAAAACAGAAAACAATTAGGAATTAAATATTTCCTTGGAGATTAAACTGAATTTTATCTTATACTTGGAAGTAAACTGATGCACACTACTACTACAATTCTTAACTCTGTGCTCTTTTGCCTTTAACATGGACTACATATATTATTCATGGCACAAGCCTCATGTCATACTGCCTAGCTTGTGAGCATCAGTTATAATATCTGTGATGTCTCTATGACCAGACAATGTCTTTGAAGCAACAAAAGCAATTACACATACAGTAAAGCAGCACTAGGATTATAGGCTTGAATTGTTTAGATCTCAGAGTGTCATCCTGTAGGAAAAAATCATGTTCTTTCAGATCTGCTCTTGATGTCATCCTCCATTTCTGTATATTGTTCTCATCTCTTCCTCTGCTCCTTTTGAAACACTGATTAGTTACAGAAGTTTTGCCATGCGTTTTTTCCTGTTAACCTTTAAACCTTAACTTCTTAAAAGATCTTTGTTTGGGGTATTTTTGGCAAATCAGGCCCATCTTCAGAGCTTGTCAAGCTGTTCTTCTTTTAAAAAAATAACCAAAAGCAAACCACTTTTCCTTTTTTTTATTTCTGAAAGAAAAGAAAGTTTCTCCTACTGTGGAGGAATCTGGGATGACCAGTTGGGTGTGACACGCTGCAAGAACCAAACAATGTCTCCCACTCAGTCAATATCAGTAATGCTCCTCCTTCACCTAGCTGGAGAACTGCAGCCCATTACAGCACAGGCACAAACAACTGCTGCACCACAGGCAGCATATGAAAAAAAGAGACTACAATCATTTTACCACTCTGCTGTCCAAAGTGAGAGCTGAGGCAAGTACTGAATTTGTGATCACAACACAAAATGCTCCCAGCTGGTAAAATCAGGAATCCTGCAGGGAAACCCCCACGCCACTCAAAAGACCACNGGGAGAATCACCTCCCTCGCCCTGCTGGCAACACTTCTCTTGATGCAGCCCAGGACACAGTTGCTGTCTGGGCTGTGCGCACACATTGCTGGCTCATGTTGAGCTTTTCATCAACCCAGACCCATATGAGGGTCTGCTGTTACTGAGACCTACTTGCTTGAGGGTTTTTTTGGTTGTTGTTGTTGTTTTTGACAATCAAGTCCTGAAATGATTCTTTTATAGACAATCCTGAAATAAAGGATTATCACTTGACATGATGGTAGCAATGAGACCGTTGGGCAAACAAAGAATCCCACATATAAAACTGATGTGCCCATTTCTGAAGAATAAGGAGTTGAACCACCCCAACAGAACCACAGAACCACTTCACAGAATCACAGAGTTGCTGAGGCTGGAAGAAACCGCTGGAAATCATCTGGTACAACTCCCCTGCTCAAGTGCAAACACCTAGAGCCAGTTGCTGAGGATCACATTGAGATGGATTTTGAGTATCTCAAAGGACAGAGATTCCACAACATCTCCAGAAAACTGTGTCATGGCTCAGTCGCCCCCACGATGAGGAATTTTTCCCTGCAGAAGCTACACATTTGAGATTAATAACTCCAAACTGCTCTGCTGTCTCCTTGCAGTGTCTGAAAAGTGATGAGTTCCCTCAGTTCTTGGAGAAACAGAAACACATGGCTCGCACATCCATATACTCTTCATCAAGTACTGTTGGTCTCTTTGAAAAAAACCTTAGAAGTTTTCCACATCAGTCTTCTCCACTTCAGTGACACTGAAATTTATCTTGGTACATACATACAGCCCAGCATATAAACAGCAGGGCCTGCTGTGATAAGAAAGTGGAATACTAACTGTTAATGACCCTTAGCAGGCAGGACTTTGAAATGTAAGATTCGGTGGTGCTTGGTAACTATCTGCAGCTATGTCCCGTGAGGAAATGTGTCCTCACAAATGGCAACTGGGAAATCAAACTGACATTGCTTTCCATTGCCTGAAAGTCTGGGGACTCATTAAGTCTGCCACATTCGTAAGGCTAGGCACTGAAAGCAGCACTTTAGCACACCAGCTACCACAGGATAAATATTAAGACACTAGAACATATGGGGTAAAACTAGATTATTTTACTATGAAGTTTACTAGTTGTTGAAATTCGTAAGAACAACTGAATGAGCATATGCTATTTTGTATCATGTTTTGTATGTCACACTTGTGGCTGCAGATGTTTATTTCAAGCAATGTAATGATCATTTTGCATCTTTCTGCAGCAACACTGAAAGAAAAAAAATCCCTCAACTCTGGCTGATAAGCAGCACAGAGAAGACTTCTGAGGAATACCAGGCCTTTCAGACTATTCTATTTCCAAGTCAACACATGATAGATAGCATTAAAGATTTATCCTCGATTGATGTGATTTTTCCTCTCCACTTCTTCTAGCCTCATCTGCCTCGAGATGAATTTAGTTCCTCTGAGTAGTGCCAGGAAAAGGATTTCACTTCTCAGTGCTGTCAATAATTTATCCACTGCAGCAGTGAACAGTGTCTGGATACAGACACTCTCCCTCCCAACAAACGCCTCCAGGGACTCTTCTTAGAAGTGAAGAGGTAATTCAGGGACAGGTCCCACCCTTTTTAATTAAAATACTGAGCGATTTCACAGTCTTCTCTGACTGAAGACTGCAAGACAGAGATACCAAACAGAGATGCCATTAGCATGTGTGTGCACCTATGCATGTGTGGCCCTCTGGAATACACTATCAACCTTGCCATCAATTTGCCCAGTGTTGCAGAGCTGTGGGAGCTTTGCCTGCATTTAGCTACCAGGCTCAGCAACTCTGAACAAGATGGAAAAATTGCACTTCTTTCCTTGTTCAGCTCTAGCACCCCCACCTCTAAATTCCTCCTCCCACTGCAGATGGACCTAGTATAAATTTGCTGTTTCAAGTAGAGCTCTTCTGAGGAATATTTAAGAGAGATGTAACTGCAGCAATGCTCTGTACTATTGCGAGATAAGTGTTTTACTGACAAAAAAAAAACCCAAACCAACAACAAAAAAAAAACCCAAAAAAACACAAACAAAAAACCTCAAACCACCAAACAAACAAAAAACAAACAGAAAACCCCAACCCAACTCTCTTAACTTATTCAGACACAAAATAGAGGTAAAGACCAAGACTAAGACAGCAGCTTACACACAAAGCCCAGCACTGGAAAGGCATCAGAAAAATATAAGTCCCCAAAGTCCTCAAACATTTGGGTTATGGTCCTTAACCCTACTAGGACAGATAACTATAGGCTGAAATTGTACTTTCTATTTTAGGATGAGTTATTAGTTCCCAGCTGAGGTGAAATCTATGTTACAGTTGTCAACCTGAACAATCACTCTTTTGTAAAAGTACACATACTTGTGTAAAGATTCTGAGGCAAAACAAAATTCCCTGTGAAGGCCATTAATTCTGGCTATTTTTCTAATCTGAAAGAATTACAAGTTCAGGCATTTCTTACAGTGATATTAATTATTTTTTATGTAACTACATATGCTTTTACTAATTTTGAGCTATGGAATTCTAACCTCAAAGTGAAGATCTCCTCCCTTGGGAGGGGGGGAGGGGGGAAGTCCAACATCATAATGATTGCATTGTAGGTGTTGGTATATCAAAGAGCCAAAACCCACCTAATGCTACTAAAAACTGGCCCATGTGAGCAGGAATTTATTATCTCTTCCATCTGGTTCCCAGCTCCAGCAATGGAGCTTCCTGGGAGTGAGTGAGTGTTCTCACTTATGAGCTAAACCTAACACATGCTGCCTTATTGTTCTGGTGACAATACCTTGCTAAGGATCGAACCTGACTCCTTACAGGAAAGTGCTGTTCTCAGGAGAACTGTAGATCTTTGATCAGAACTATAGTCTGCTTGTTATAAAATCTGTCCAAAATACAATTCCACATAGTTTTCAAAAGTACATAGAATTTGTATTTAGGCAGGGGAGAGAAAAAAAAATAACACCAAGAGCAAAGAAGGCTATAAATATTCAGTGTTTAACAGCAATCTCCTTGTGCATGTACAAATTATTGTCCTATTTTTCATGTATGCTTTTCAGAGGTGCAATTCAATACTGAAAAGAATGGAAACAAGAGAAGCTGTGGATATCCGTTGGTATCTTTTGGACAAGTTCCCAAAGTAGAGAAAACACTGTCTAAAAGAATAACAGGTACTGTCTGGTCAGATGCCAGAATAAAAAAGCAAGTAGAAAGTGGGTCAAAGAGAAACGAAGGGGAAGTGCACGCACACTCCTGCCACTGAAACCAGGAAAACTACAGTAGTCACTCACTGTTTTTCTTCCATCTCACTACTTACTAGTGTGAATGTTTGCCCTGAAGGAAAAATCTGGAAAAGGACTAATGCTTGAAGGTTTACTTTATTTTTTCAGTTGATGAATGCACAGAGTTTACAATGGTTGTTGGTTTCATATATAAAATTAAGACTGCACAGGCTTGCAAGCTGTGCATTAAACTTGGTCATTGTAATTTGTTAACAGCAAGCACAATGTTAAAACAATCAGTAATGTGAGGTCATCACAGCAAATAAAGTGGGTTCAAGAAGAATAAATCTTATTCTGGGCAGTTAAGCAGTTAATGATATTGGAGCAATACCTGTACTAAGTGACTCAGTTCCTTTCAAAGATCTATTTTGCCTCAAAACATGAACAGGAAAGAAGGTACATTTCTGTTCTGCCCTGAAGTAAGGTAACAGAACAAAGATTGCAGTCGCCTCCACTGTTCTCTCCAATCCACCGAATCAAATTTCAGGATGCTTTGTCAGGACAATACCACGGTCTCCTTGCTCATCTGGATGTTGCAGAGAAGTCCAGAAAGGGTGTAAATCCCTAAATTACTGGCAGGATTGACACACAGTAGCTTGTGGCAAAAAGTAGGATTCAGCTCTAGTGAAAATCAGGAGTATGATTTCACACACTTAGATAACTTTGGCAGAAAAGACTGAAAGTTTTGAGTTATTCAAGGTAGTAAAAAGTCTTAATAGAAAGCAACTGGTTACATCATAAGATAACCAATTAAAGACTGGTACACTCACAACAACTGAAAGGCAAATGCTGCTATGTGTAGCAGACTGTCAACCTTTGGAACTCCTCATGACAGCTCACAGAGATGGGTATGCCCATCAGATAACAACTGTACCTAGTAACACTGAACTCTTACTATTTAAATGTAAGCCTGCGGGCCCTGAGGCAGAACAGGCACATTATATAACTGCTATGTAGGAGCAATGACAAGGGAGAAGATCTACCCAAACAATTCTGATTTAAAGTAGTTCTATGAATAAAGCTAACTCTATTTAAGGGTGCAGCTCAGCTGAAAACTGCTGGGCTGCAACTGAACTCGCTCAGGCACTCATAACCTTTGATAATTTGTTACCAGTTCTGTTACTTGCACTCAGGGTTGAAACAGAGTCCACTTGAGGCTGCACAAGCGTGGCAGAAATAAAAGCAACAACAGCAAGTAAAAACGATGCTCCAAATTCTCTAGGTTCCATCAAGATGGACTTACCTAATATTTAGGATTTATACCCATTTTCATTTTCAGATTAGTATAAAGGTCTACATACTTTTATTAAGAAGAGAGCAAATTTAGTCAGATACAGCCCCAAAACTTGTTAAAAGTTTGTTTCTCTGTTCTGTCTTTGAATTAATGGAAAGTAAGAAGCATTCATACATCTTCTTGCTTTTGTGGTTCCACGTTTCACTTCTAGCATGTGGTGCTTGCTATTTGTCACAACCCTTTATGTGTAATTTAGTGCAGTACTTATTATCAGAAGATCCATCACAGTGGTGTAAGCAGGATGAAGCAATTCTGAAAGGGACACCAGAGTTAAGCAAGGACATAGAATCATAACATGAGAGAATGGTCTGGGTTGGAAAGGACCTCCAAAGGTCATCTAGTCCAACCCCCCTGCAGTCAGCAGGGACATCCTCAACTAGACCAGGCTGCCCAGAGCATGCTGTTTGACAGCAGTCACTTGCAACATTATATCATCAAGATGCATTCTGTCATACAGTCCCTATTATCCCTAGTTTTCTCCTTTTCCATTCAACTCACTAGGTTTTTATGGATCTCAAATAAATGCAGTTCTTCTTGTTTGTTTTTTGTACACATCAGTAATATAAACATTCTTCTAGGAATAACTTTTTGTAGATACCTTGTATTGGTGGGCCTGAAAGAATAACTTCTCCACTCTTTCATCTCATTCATTTACTCTTATTCAAAGTGTGCTCATGACAAGAAGATTTCTTTAGTCAGGCAACCCCTAATTTCTGTCTCTCCTTCAATGAATGCACTGTCTATTGAAGGCATTCATATGTGGTCAAAGCAAGTTTTCAAATAAATTGCTTCATCATTATTTAAACCATTTCTTTCCAATTACCACTCCACTGCTAAAACAGCAAAGTAGGAACCTGCAATTAATTAATGTATACTTAACTTTAAAACCTTAGTCCTGCTAAAGGCAGCAGAACTACAGACATATAAAATAAAGCATATGCTTACGTACTTGCAGCATAGAAGCATACATTAATGCCCCTCACATGAGGTAGGATTCGGCGTGCTGGCTATTTTTTCAACCCTTTGAACCACTTTCCTTCAACACGTTCCTCCTTCACTGCTAGCAGTATTTCACCGCCAGTTTTTAGCTCCTAACCGAAGATGCACCTTTTCAAACTCAGCCTTGTAGGTGTCTTAGCTTACTGAGAAAGGCACTGAAAGCCAGAGGTGTTGCTACCAGGGTCCCATCTCACCAAAACCCAATGCAAAATATATACGTATAGACAAGTCCTGATAAGCAGGCAGTCGAATGCGGCCTATACAAAGAGCAGCTTCAGAAATAGGCCCTGCTGCTTTCCTTTCTCCAGCGCGGCAATGGGCAAAGATGTGCGAGTCTCCATGGTTAAACCTAACTAAGCACTGATAACTCCCAGTGCCCTCGGACACCCGACCCAAATTAAAAAGAAGCCAGGGATAAAACCGTCTGTTTGGAAGCGGAAACATCCCACAAAGGCACTGGGGACCGCGAATGTTGTCTGCTAGCCTCGGCAAGATGAATACCATGAAGAGTTTCCTGAATGCACTTCCTTTTTTTTTGTTTGTTTGTTTGTTTGTTTGTTTCGCAGAAAGCTGCCGGCACGGCCGGGCTGGGCTGGGTAAGGACTGCCCTCAGGCCGAGCTCGGGGCACCAGGGCCTACCAGCAAGGCACATTAGCAACGATGACAGCCTGGAGGCTGCTCCCGCCGGCCAAAGGGGTTGTGGCCGGAGCCGCCCGGGTCCGCAGCGGAGCCCTGGGCAGCAGTAACTCCCTTCTCTCCCAGCAGCCCCGGCCCGTGCTTGCACAATTCGCTCCCTTCCCGGGCACGGCGCTGGCCGGAGCCCGTCCAAGCAGGACGGCCTCAGTCTTCCTGCCCCGCGGCAGGGGCGAGTCAAGATCGGCGAGGCCGGCGAACGTGCCGGCAGGGCAAGACCCCTCGCCGCTAGCTCTGCCCCGGCAGCAGGCCCTGAGGAAGGGGCGCTGCGCTTCGGAGCCCCCCTCCCCGCGCCGCTCCTCCCCCGCGGGGCCCGCTCGGCGACTAGGCCCGGCTCGCATCCTCGGCGCGGCGTAGCCGGGTCCGCCGGCGGCCTTACCGCCTCCACGGCGTGCTGCAGGATGGAGGTGAACTTGGAGAACATCCTGTCCCGCGACTGGAGCAGCCGCTGCCGGGAGGACCGCGAGAGCTCCTCGATCCGCCGCCGCCGCTCCAGGGTGAGGGCTGCATGCGGGGTCCTGGCCGCAGGGATCGGACGGGCGGACGGCCGCCGACTCTGCCTCTCGCTCCCCGGCGGACACCGTGGCACTGACTGCCGTGCTCTGGCGACGGCTGCCGAGGCTTCGACTGTCCGCCCCGGCACGGCCTGCAGGGGCCGCCACCCCCAGCACGCAGCCAGCCGCTCCGCGGGGAGGCCCAGCCGGGCGGCCCGGCCCAGCGCGGCATGCTCAGCTCAGCTCCGCCCGGGGCGACCTGCCTTGGAGCCCGTCAGTCTGGGTGGCTGGCAGCGCTGTTCGCCAGCTAATCGTGCCCCTTGCGCTGTCGAACAGACGGGGCTGCTTATGCCGGACACAGGGCACAGGCTGAGGGCATGTCCAGAGCAGGGGCTGAGGGCACTGCTGGACACGGCCAGGGCTGGGAGCGGGCAGCAAGCTCCTGTGCCTCCGACCAGCCCCCTGCCCCTGTGGGCAACTCCCGGACAGGGAAGCAAGGGGAAAGGGACGCCCACCACCGCTGTCTCCGAGCCCAAAGGTCCCAAAGGTTACACACACCGCTTTGCTTCGTGAGGGCTGGAAGACCACTTGTGGCTGCCATTATGGACAGATATGGAGCAGCCCAGGTGTGGGTGGCCAAAGGCCCGGCTCGCTGTCTGGTGAGACAGTTGGGGTCTGTGACCATCTGCAGGGACTGTGAGGTCCTCAGAGAAACAATGAGATGTCTGTCTCTCCACAAAGCAGCATAAGGGTGACAAGCTCAGAAATTCAATGACATGTTGTTGCTGGTGGTGGAGAGGCTGGTAGGGCTGGTGACAATGTCCTGGCTGCGGTCCTGAGCCTTGCAGCGTAGCACTGCATGAGAGGGCTTGTGGCAATGCACCTTACCTGTTTCACTGCTATTTCGCCCCTCCCAAGAGCTTTGAAGAAAACAAAGAAATCCTCCTTCACCTCCAAGCCAAATACTAGAAAGAAAAAGACCGTTTTCCCATGCTACAGAAAAAGCAGAGGTAGGTGGGGCGAGCAGCTGGGGAGCAATGTGGTGTTTTGGGAATAGCTACAATTCGTGGGATAGTGCTGAGTGCTGGGCAAAGGGAAGTAAAGGAACAGAACCTAATCTAGTAGGGGATGCCCCTGCTTACTGCAGAGCAGGCTGGACTAGATGATCTTCGGAGCCCAGACCTTCCAGCCCAGACCATTCTATGATTCTATGACTGATTTGGCACTTAGCAGAGTGAAATGTTGGGAAGGTGACAGACAAGTATTGGAAAGGGAAGAGATCCTGTCGCACCAAGTGGAGAAAAGCTTTCTAAATTAATTTTTGGAGATGAATAAGCACAAAGTTCCTCATATGCTAGGAGAATATAAGACAAATCAAAAGGCAGGACAAAACTATTTAACTGATGTCTTTTAGATTGCATCGTCTGGAACATGTGACTATGACTTGATCTTGTGATGAAGTCTTAGTAAGGATTCTGCCATACTGATTGGTTTTGTTTCCATGCTTGGCAGGTGTGGAGAGACACAGTCCAAGTACTGTGTGGAAGTAAATACTAGTTGTATGTGGACACGTCTTTGCTGAAGTGGCTAAGAAGCAGAGTTATCTGTTTCCTTCTGAAAATCCAGACATATCAAATAACATAAATTTAAATGATAATTATGTGGCTTTTTTCCCCCTAAAATTGTTCATCAAGTTACATTCTGTAGATATTGGGAAATTTAAAGCTTCCATGTGGGTAGTCATATGAAGAAACATAGGCACTATCTCTGTGGTTAGGTAGTTGTTAACTGGATGGGTGCTGCATTTGGAAGGTGCAAATCTTATATGATTTAACATAAAAAATTCTATTAGGCTTCTAAAGTGTGCTCTCAGAGACAAATTCTTCTTCAGATAAATTTAAGTGGTGTCCACTATAGTTTTGCAACACATTCAGGTTGTTATTAAATTTGAAGTATATTTTTATATATGCAAGTACTTGTATATATTTTTATTTATATTAGTATTTTTGTGTTACAAATACAGTTCAGGAGCTACATTCAGCCTGCTTCTGTAGTTTGTACTGCAGGTTTGCATTGCTTTCGTTAAAAAAGGAAAAAAAACAAATGACAAAACAGATCTACATGACAAATGTAGATTTGAATGCAAACAGGTCATTGGCGAGTGAGCTGAGCAGTGAAGCAGCTTTTCTCACATCGATGTGAAGGTGTTTACTGTGTTAATGGGGACCTTCCCGTTCTCTCCCCATAGATACTGTTTTGGAGCCTACATCTTTTCTGAAGAAAACGTGAATTTAAGACACATGTGCTTGATTGAGATGTCTGAGAAAAGAATGTAATTTAAAATGCTCTCTGCAATCCATTTGTTTTAGCAAAAATGTCTTTTGGGTGCGCCTGAGCCTTCCCATCTCTGAGCAGCAGAATTAATCAAGAAGCAGTGAGGTGTCATGAAGATAGAAAAGGAGACACTTTTACAACAGTGAGAGTATTCCTAGGCGTATTTCACAATTTATGAAATCATAAGTCACCTCTTCACAGCTGGTGAGGTAAAGCTTTTCTAATGCTTGAGGGCTTCGTTATTCTAAGAGTGCCTGATGCATATATTTTTCTTTTTATTTTTTTTAAACAGAAGATTTCATTGTGGCTGAAATTCAGTTTTTTATTGTAATGATGACTTTATAGAAGGACTCCTCGATATGAAATGTCTTGCAGTAAAGGAAAGAAAATATAATTATGTGATTATTCCTAAACCTATTAAACAAATGGAGTCTCTGCAAATAACCCTGCATTTATTTACAATATGTTGAGTTTGAATTCATATCCATACTGCAAAATCCAGTCTGTGGTGCCTATTATGCCTGTTGCAAAGTGTAGATATGGGGTTTTTTAATGCTCTTTTAAAGTAGTCTCAAATTTCTTAAGTATGCGGAGGTCTCTCTCACTGCTGGGAACATTAGATAAATACTGTCAGATCAGTAGTAATGCAGATCCCTGGAAACTAATGGAAAAATTAATTCATCAGTGTCAGTGCAAAAGAACTGACCTCAGATGAGGTTTCATTCTATTTGGATAGCTCTTGTGCTCATTGGACATGCTTCAGTTTGAAATGACTCAGTACAGAGAGGCTACCGATATCATGTCATGTGCAACAATGCATCTTCACCTGCTCATGCCTGATGTTGTCCCCACTGAATAAACACAAATATTGCTATTTATTTAAAATTCTTCAGAGCAGAGCTCTGCTGCATAGTGTGGTCTGGGTTTGTTTGGTGTTTCTTTGTGGCAAGGTATTTCTTTTTTTCAAGCTGGTACATGCAGTAAATGTTTTGCTTGAATGTGAGGTAAGGCACAGCTGGAAGGCAAGGCTATTTTAATTGATAGAGCTTTTGGGAACTAAGTTTTCTCCTTCTCACAAATTAATGAAATTGTCTAGATTAAATCAGTTTAAATGGGGTGAGACAGTGAGATAATGTGCCAGCCTTTCTATCTGAAAATCTCTCTGCTATTTAGGTTCATGGCACCAGGCCAGTCTCTAATGAATCTATTTGTCTACATTACAGAAGAATTTCCTGCAGTCTGGACTTTTGCTTCTGAGTGGTTGAGGATTTGGATGGCACATTTCTGTGCCCCAGAATGAAAACATGCTAGTAGAGCTATGCATAATGTGTGTTTGTATTTTGTGCAGGAATTTAATTGTGTTTACAGTAACCAGATTGACATCTATGTTTGCAGTGACTGATAAAGAATGAAGTGTTAGCTGCTTAGCATGAGCTCTGCTTTTAAGGAGGTATATAGAGACATTTAAAATCATCTTCATACCTTTCTGATTCTGGACTTTTCTTATAGAAAGCAAGCATTCTGTGCATTACATACCAAACAGCATACAATGGCATTGAAGTCCACACTCTGCTCCTCCAGTATTTGAAGTATTGTATGTGTTTCTGTTTACTTTCGTTTTCCATCCTGAATATTTTGGTTGCCTGTGCTCTCAGCTGCACCTTCCTCCCTGCTGATTTGCTGGTAGCACCATGTAATCAGCTCATGCACTATTTCTTCAAATCCCATTTCCAGGCATTTCCTGGTCTGTGCATCATGCTCCACATCTGCACATCTACTTCTACATTCTCACATCTTCTAATGGGTTACATATGTCCTAGTCATTAATCTATTGTCTAACTGCTTACCTGTCAGATCTGCAAATGTTATTACACCATCACTAATTGCCACCATGGAAGACACAATACTGGGTTTGGTGGACATTCCCAGTAGGCTGTTTATTATGTTCAGGCCTTTGTCATATTGCCTGTACTACTCTGCTTTAGCTTATGTAATGGATTCTAAAGGAGGCCACAAGGATGTGCTGTCAGTGAAATGGGATATTTGTTTTCCAAACATGTCATGTTTTCTTCAGATATTTCTATTTCACTCAAAGTGGTAGAATCTAAGCCTTCCTCTAGAAATAAATCTATGTATGTTTTGCCACAATGGTATCTGCAAGTGTTAGAACATAATGAATTATTGAAACAGGATAAAATACTCCTGCATCTAAGTTAAGGCAATCCCAAGCACCAATATAGGCTGGACAGTGACTGGCTTGAGAGCAGCCCTGAGGAGAGGGACTTGGGGGTGCGAGCGGACAAGAAGCTCAATATGAGCTATCAGTGTGCTCTTGCAGCCCAGAGAGCAACCAGATCCTGGGCTGCATCAAGAGAAGTGTGGGCAGCAGGGCGAGGGAAGTGATCCTCCCCCTCTACTCCAGGTAGAGTCTCACATGGAGTACTGCATCCAGTTCTGGAGCCCCTATTACAAGAGGGATGTGGACATGCTGGAGCAGGTCCAGAGAAGAGCCACAAGGATGATTAGAGGGCTGGAGCACCTCTGCTATGAGGAGAGACTGAGGGAGTTGGGGCTGTTCAATCTGGAGAGGAAAAGGCTCCGAGGTGACCTTATTGTGGCCTTCCAGAATCTGAAGGGGGCCTACAAGAAAGCTGGGGAGGGACTTTTTAGGATGACAGGTAGTGATAGGACTGGGGGGAATGGAACAAAGCTAGAAATGGGTAGATTCAGACTGGATGTTAGGAAGAAGTTCTTCACCATGAGGGTGGTGAGACTCTGGAACGGCTTGCCCAGGGAGGTGGTGGAAGCCTCATCCCTGGAGGTGTTTAAGGCCAGGCTGGATGAGGCTGTGGACAGCCTGATCTAGTGTGAGGCGACCCTGCCCATGGCAGTGGGATTGGAACTAGATGATCCTTGTGGTCCCTTCCAACCCTGACTGATTCTATGATTCTATGAAATATGATCAGTTAGATCTCAGCCAATTTTGCTGGAGTCTGCAGGTCAGCAGGAACAGAAGTTTGCTTGTTTTTGTGGTAGTGGAAGCTGAGGCAAAGATTAATGGTAAACTTCTGAGTTTATGCTATATTGCAGCTATAATGACTGCAGGAGTCCGAATGTGGTATGAGTAGACATAAAACTGGATTTTGCCCCAAAATATTGGGAAAAATACTTGTGTGGTCCACCTGCTATGAGTTGGTTCCTCAATCATTCATCTCTGTGCTTGCAGAGAGAGAAGTCTAGCAACCAGAATCTGTATGTATTTCTGGGGAGAATGTAGGTGCTTAACCTTGACCCTAGTAAGAGATTGCTGAGTAATTTTCAGATCAGCTCTGACTCCATTGTTGTTTTCTAATGCATAATAAAATGTCACTGTTACTTACGTCTTTGGATTTAGTGCTATAATCTGTTCATTCCTAAAATGTCATCAGATAATCTGTTTAATCATAAGCAAAAGCTCATCTTTATAGTCAATATGAGCTATGCAAAATAGTTTTGGCTAAGCAAGAGTAGAATCTTTCAGCAGCTCTTTCGCATTAGTCCACAATTAAAAGTAGGTTTTGTCACAGCTTTGATTCAGTCCTGGGGCACAATTTAAGTATTTCATGAAGCCCGAGACTAAATTTTGACATTGTAAAATGCCTTAATTTTGAAGCAAATGTCTGAAGTATTTATGATGCAAGGTACTTGGTAGTGGCTTCATTATTAATATTAAATTACTGATGGCACAGTTTTCTAGAGAGGCCCAGTTACTAGTGTCACAATGCTCTTCAGTTTACTATCCATGGAGTTACATGACAAAAGTCCAGTGATGTTCTCCAGTATTTTGTTGTATCAGAAGGGGGCCCATAACTCTTTGAACACTGTTTGTGGCCTCTTGGTAGAAACAGGCTCTCACCAGAAGAGGACACAGATGACCTTGCTTTGATTCAGAGAACCCCTCACAGCTATTCTTTGGGGGGAGGAAAGCAGCCTTATGTATCCTGTGTAGAATGAATTGGTAAACCAGCTAGTAATGTTGCCTCTGGGCTTGACTGCTGGCTCCTAAAAGTTTTGGTTGCTACACATGGCAGCCCATCATCTTGGTAGTTCTGTTGTTCCTCTTCGTTCTCAAATCACAGAATCTTAGAATTATTCATGTTGGAAAAGGCCTTTAAGATCATCAAGTCCAACCATAACCCAACTACCATGACCACTAAAGTATATCCCGAAGTGCCACATCTACATGCTTCCAGGGATGGTGACTCCAGCACCTCCCTGGACAGCCTGTTCCAATGCTTCACCACTCTCTTAGTAAAGATTTTTTTCCTAATATCCAACCTAAACCCAAACTTAAGCCCATTTCCTCTCATCCTGTCACTAGTTACTGTAGTTACTTGGGAGAGAGTGGCCTCCATATAACCTCCTTTCAGGTATAGAGAGCAATGAGATCTCCCCTTAGCTGCCTTCTCTCCACACTAAACAAGCCCAGTTCTCTCAGCTGCTCCTCATGCCCTCCTAAACCCCTCCTCACCAGCCTCTTTTCTCTTCTCTGGATGCAATCCAGGACCTCAATATCTTTCCTGTCCTGTGGTGCCCAGAAGTGAACACAGTACTCAGGCTGTGGCCCCACCAGGGCTGAGTACAGGGGCATGATCACTTCCCTACTCCTGATGGACACACTGTTCTTGGTACAGGCCAGGATGCTATTGGCCCACTTGGCTGGCTGGGCACACTGCTGGCACATGTTCAGCCAGCCATTGACCAAGCACCCCCAGGTCCTTTCCCAGCAGGCTGCTTTCCAGCCACTCTTCTCCAAGTCTGTGGCATTGCTTGGGGTTGTTGTGACCACAGTGCAGGACCTGACACTTGGTCTTGTTAAACCTCATCCTACTGACCATCTAACCTGTCCATATCTCTCTGCAGAGCCTTCCTACCCTTGAGCAGATTAACACTCCTGCTCAGTTTAGTGTCATCTACAAACTTGCTGTTGGTGCCCTTGATCCTCTGATCCAAATCATTAATAAAGATATTAAACAGATGTGGCCTTAGTACCAAGCTCTGCGGCATGCAGCTTGTGACTGGCCAGAAGCTGGATTTAACTCCGTTTATCACAACTCTTTGGACCTGGCTGTGCAGCTAAGTTTTTAATCCAGCAAAGAGTACACTGAAATTTCACTGTGGGAGACAGTGTCAAAGGCTTTACTAAAGTCCAGGTAGACAACATCTACAGCCTTTCCCTCATCTACTAGGCAATGGATGACCACCTGCTCATAGAAGGAGATGAGGTTGGTTAAGAAGGACCTGCCTTTCAAGAATCCATGCTTGCTGAGTCTGATCCCACCATTATCCTGTACTTGCCCTGTGAGTGCAGCCAAGATGAACCACTCCATAATCTTCCTTGATGCTGAGGTCAGGCTGAAAGGCCTGGAGTTCCCTGGATCCTCCTTTCATCCCTTTTTGTACATAGGTGTTACATTGGCAAGCCTCTGATCGTCTGCCACCTCCCTTGTTAACCAGGACTGCTGACTGATGGAGAGCAGCTTGGCAAGTTCCTCTGCCACCTCCCTCAGCACTCCTGGGTGAATCCCATCTAGCCCCATACCCCACAGAGTGTCTAGGTGCCATAACAGGTTTTTAGCTGCTTCCTCATGGATTATGGGGAGTTGATGCTGCTCTCCATCCCTAACAAGAGGCTGACTACCCTGAGGTATGATGTTATTTGAAGCTACAGAACTGGTTTGAGTTTATGAAGACATTGACTTATCCCTGTGGCTATCATCTCTCACATGATATTTGCATCTTTGCAACAACCAAATCCCAGAAAATTTAGTAAGGGTCTTATATTCAAAGACTGGCCCTTCTTGACAATAACTGAGCTCTTGTATGGTCCCAAAAAGGTGAGAGTGATCATGTACATCACTGCTGCATTATTTTACCTGTAGGTGAGGGTAGGGAAGCCATCTGAACACCCTCTAGTTAGAATTTTATGCTCAGAATCTGCACTCTGAGCCAAACTGCATTTCTAGAATGCAGTTTGGTCCTTTGTAATTTTGAGTTATCAGCCATGTAGGAATCTGCACTTGGATGAAGGCTTTAAGGAACTGAACTGGAGACACTACTGGCAACGAGCAAAGAAAATGAAGTCAATAGTAGACCTAGGGTCAGCCAGAAATGCTTCTGTTGCTCATCCCCATTCTTTTGCCTCAGGCAGCTTTGGACTTGTTTGAAATTCAGTCCTTATGCTGTGAAATGCTGATGTAAGCAGACGTGTGTTTGTAATATGCCTAATAAAATGGAACCTGTTCCTGATTAGATCTTGGGCTAATGCACTGTCCTTGTTTCCTGCCTGGCAGCACATGTGCTGAATGAAGGATTTCCATCCACGTAGTTTGTCTGGTGTTGTGTTCCAAAGCTGTTATCCCCAGTCTCTGGGTCTCCCAGGGATTCCCAGGTGGTGTGGTATTGATCTGTTCGAACCTGGGGTGCCTGACTGCTCCATCAGGCAAGTGCAGTCTGCCTTTCCTTCTTCCTCTCCATCAGTAACAAGCAGGCGGTAGAAAGCCCATTGTTACATTTGCCATTACATGTACGGCAGACATCGAAATTCCCTGTTCAGACGTGGAAACCTTGTAGTAGTATTAATCAGCTTCCGTGAGTTCCCCCCAGCGCTAGCTACTGGCCCGCAGAGGGCAGCCTGGCCTCGCGTTTTGCTCCAGCGATGTGCTCCAGCGGAGATCATCATCATCAGCTGGCATCTTCAGCTGTCAGCGTGACTTGCTGTGGAATAAACAACTGAACGTTGTGGAGAATTAGCATCAGCCCTAAACTCAAACAGATTCAAAAGTAGACACACACACACACACACACAAATAAAAAGCAGGCGTGTTAATCTGCTCAAGGGTAGGAAGGCTCTGCAGAGAGATCTGGACAGGTTAGATGATCAGTAGGATGAGATTTAACAAGACCAAGTGTCAGGTCCTGCACTGTGGGCACAACAACTCCAAGTGATAAATTAAACCTGCTGTGAATAATTTAAACCTGCTGGTATTATTTCTTTTGCTTTTAACATACCAAAAGGAAAATATTGCATGAGAGAGCTCAGCTAG
This sequence comes from Ramphastos sulfuratus, assembly GCA_013399055.1. Taxonomy (NCBI): domain Eukaryota; kingdom Metazoa; phylum Chordata; class Aves; order Piciformes; family Ramphastidae; genus Ramphastos; species Ramphastos sulfuratus. Next base: position 114,282 of record WBNM01013099.1, on the reverse strand, counting down.
ATCTGAGCTTTAAATATCTTCCATATACGAGACAGATTCATTGGTAGATGTAAAAAGGCAAAAGAAAGTAAGTATCCAGAATATATGCACTTGGATGTACAGGGCAAGACTAACAAGAGAAGAAAATTGGTTTTCTTTTTTTTTGTACCAAATCTCTTTGTGAATCTTTCAAGATTCAAGCTGCTGTGGCTTTGAAGGCACAAAGACTGTGCCTTTGACTGATTTGCCCACGTTCTTTCCTAAGTGTGCCCTGAGCCCCTGTGAAACAGCCATCACAATTTCAGGGAGATTTTGTGTAAGAAGATGTGTCTACATGTAGGCACCTTAGCTGTGAAACTGATGAGTGTCAGGTTTGGGACCAGAGGTTGTTATCTTGACTTACTGTGACAAGGAACAAAGCATTCAGTTCCTGAAAAAGAGCCAGTCCTTTGTGTCTCTCAAATCAAACGGCATCCACCAGCTAATTAAGGAATGAGTTTGATATGTTCTGAAGGGAGGCCTGTCCACTTCTGTACTTCTCAGCCAGAGGGCTCTGCACTACAGTGTTCAGAACAGAAAATGCACATAAAGGATTTGGTATTTGAGAAGTTCAGACAGCCTCAGCAATGTGTGAAATCCAGGAGTATGGGAAGAAACCTAAGTATGATCATAACCTCTTATGATCAGATGTCAAAGTACATTACTTTCACGTTGATTTAGGTAATTGATTTGTTTGGCCCCGAACTTTCTACTCCACATAAGCATGGCTGTACACAACAGAATATATACACTTCTCAGAGGTTGTCTTACTTAATTGCAACTATAGATGAATATTTACTACTGATTCCAAAAGCTTTTTTGTGTATAGGAGTGCTGAGAGATTTTTCACTCTGGTTTATTCAGAATATTCTTTCCTATTCTTGCCATGTTATTCATAAACATGTTTCTTGATGTAAAACTCGACCAAGGAAATATCTGTCACATTTTACACTGAAAACATGATGTAAAAACTACTCTGTGTAAGAATTTAACCAGTTCTGATTGCATAATTTAACTTAGTTTGGCCACAGCAATTCTTTAGGGTAAAGGGTGAAGTAGGGCAAGCAGCAAGATAATGCTCTTAATTTATAATGAACAAAAAAAGGCAGTTTATGGGCTTGTCTCTGTATCTTCTGAAGGCATGCACTGAATACAAAATTAGAAGAAAATATTATTAGGGGTCAGGACTCCCAGCTCTTATGCATGGTACCTACTTTGTATGTGAGCCTGTGAGAACCTGATGCAAAAGCTGATTAAGTGTCTGACTCTGAACCCTTTGTTGGAATCTTCCTGATAAGGATACACACATACAGGGTGATGCTGAAATTCTTCCACAGTAAATGGTGGCCAACAGCTGAGCTTTCCAAATCTGATTCTCAGAAAAGGGTTTGTCAATTTACCATTGTGTCCTAAGTTCCCACAGCTATATTAGCCAGTCTGATGCAAGAGAAATATATACTAGATATTAACAGATTTATCTGGGGGCTTGCCAAGATCACAGATATTTCTTGGTTATATAAAAAAAAGTAGCACCTATGTGACAGCATGATATTGCATAATCTCTGTGAAAATATTTGGGTTCTTGAGTTCAGAGATCAGTACTGACTTAGGATAAAATAAGCTCACTATTATGTTGTTTGTCATAGAATTCCATATTGCCATACTGGAGGGTTGAATAGCATGCAGAGGATTGAGAAAACTGATTCTGCACAATGGAAAAATTGAGGTAGATTATTTGGGATCTGTTTCACTCAGGGGAACTTTCTAACCTTTAGTTTATTTTTTCTTTCTTTTAATGGCTAAGTCTCTTCATATATGTCTATGTGGGATTGATGATGCTGTTTAGTTTGAAAAAGGAGAGGCTTAGGGGAGATCTCATTGCTGTCTACAGCTATCTGAAAGGACTTTGTGGAGAGGGTGGTGCTGGTCTCTTCTCACAGGTGATTAGTGATAGAACAAGAGCAAATGGCCTCAAGCTGTGACTGGATAGGTCTAGACTAGACATTAGGGGACAAAAAAAAAAAAAAAAGGCATGGAAAAAGTGGTCAGGCATTGGAATGGGCTGCCCAGGGAGGTGGTTGAGTCACCAACCCTGGATGTGTTTAAGGGTTGTTTGGATGTGGTGCTTGGGGATATGGTTTAGGGGTGAACAAGGTAGAGTAGGGTTATTGTTTAGACTTGGTGATCCTGAGGGTCTTTTCCAACATGAATATTTCTGTGATTTCTGTGATCTTTGGAGAAGACAACTTCAGTAAATCATTTCTATTAATGTTTGCTGTGAGTAATTTGAAGCCTAATTCTCCTTTGAAAGATATAATTAGGAACTTTTCTCAAAAGAGATTAGTGAGAGCTGTCTTTGAAGCTCATGGAAATCAGTGAAAGGCCATGTATTTATATGGATGTGGTGTCCATTACTGACTCATTGCAGATTCTAGTTAGAATCTTACACTGAAAGTAAGACAGCTGTCTTACTTTTGTGTCATTCATGTCACAGAGATCTATTTCTTGTAAGCTCATTAAAATTCTGTTTAAATTATAATACTTAGTAATGCTGTAGATTTTGTTTCTTTCCAGCATGGCTGTTATATATCTGATTTCTCTAAGAAAGGAGCCAGTGGAGTTATGGTGCAACATGCAATAAAAGCATGTAGAAAAATCCATTGTTCTTCAACATCTCAATGTCAGTTCAGTAAAAGAAGTTAAATAGGTTATTCAGGCTAGTCCTGGCCATCCTTGCCACTCACCTTGTCCATAGAAGTTGTTCTTTGAAACCTACCTCTGAAAGAATTTGCCTTTTTTTTTAAATTAAAAAAAAACAAACTAAGCTTTGTCACAATGATCTGATTTCCAGAGGAAACATACTGTGTTGTGTGAAGATAGATATGCTCTGTCTGATAAGTTATCTGCATCAGACAAAGATGTAAGGCTGGCTTCTAGCTGCTTTTTCATCTGTGCTGTCATTCTTCCCTGATTTTCATGGGAAAAAAAAAAAGAAAAAGAGAAAGAAAAAAAAAAGACATACAGCTGATGGGATCTTAGTTGCTTTTAAAACCACTATCCTAATTTTGTGTGTTTCAGACCAATTCAAAAGTAATGAGGGAAAACCAAGATTATGAGGGAAAACCAAGATTATAACCCTCATTTCTCCCAAGAATTGACATTAAAAATATCAACAGTTTATTTCTTCTGTTTGAAGGGCTGGGGAATGGGTAGGAAGAAGGGCAGGGAGTAGGGACTGGTACCAGGAAATTTTTGGAAAGCCAAAGCACAAAACCTGCAGTNAGGCCTTGAGTGACCTGTACTAGTGGGAGGTGTCCCTGCCTATGGCAGAGGGTTGGAACTGGATGATCCTTGAGGTCACTTCCCACCTAAACTATTCTATGATTCTATGATTCTATGATGTATTCCACGTGTATGAGATACTACAAAGACGGTACTGTGTCCAACCCTAGTGTCCGAGTCTTGGTCCTGAACTACTGAAAAACAAATGCAGTGATTCTCTCTCATGTTGCTGTGAAGATCAGGAGTGGGGAAATGTATTGTGTGGTGGGTTGAGAAACTCCTCCCCCACACTATTGAAATTTACCAGACCAGCTCAGATGGGCTGGAAGTAAGATAAAGCTGTATTTACAGCAAAGCAAAATTTACAAGCATATATACACAAGGTATTTACAAGTATTTACAAATTAGAAATAATACAGAAATCCAAATCCCCTCCCAGACAAAGAAAATGCCCAGAAGGGGCTGAAAGCCACCCTCTCTCTCTCTCCCAGACAGACAATCAGCAAAGCTTGCTTGTTATCTGTTAGTGGAAGATATAAGAGAGGAGCAAAGGAGAAGCAAATAGATCCAATGCTTAGGAGGAAGGAGGCAAAAGAGAGACAAATAATTTACATTTTTGGCTTTTTATCCTTTTCAGCAAACCAATGAATGATATTTTATCATTATTTTCTTTTTCACAGTATCACAGTATCATAGTATAGCAAGGTTGGAAGAGACCTCAAAGATCACCAAGTCCAACCCCCCACCACAGACCTCAAGACTAGACCATGGCACCAAGTGCCACGTCCAGTGGTCTAATTTCAGTCATTAGAATATTCCAATCAGCCTCAAACCATCACATGTTGCCTGTAAGAGTTCAGTACAGTACTTGCACTAGAAGCAAGTCTGTACAGTCAACTGCAAAATGCAGGAGGTAGGATTCTGCTTTCCAGCTGACTGATTCAGAAGTCTCAGGTAATGCCTGAAATAAAACAATGTCAATCATTGTTCCTTAATGGACTTTTAAAGGAGTCAGGAAATGGCTTAACCAATCACATAGCTCAACATCTTGCTGCTGCTCAAAAGGATCATCTTTTGCCTCTAATGGTTTCTCCTCACCCCTTCGCAGCTATGCAGTTCTGCACTCACCTTCTGTCAGCTCCAGTATTTATTCTATGCCTTTCGATTCTTTCTTTATTCTTCTGTAGTCTTACCTGACAGAAAACTAACTCAGTGCAAGAAAGCAATTCTTTGCTAATTAGTGAGCTGAAGTAGTTCCTTGAGGATCAGACCAATGGTGATGATGTGAGGGAAGCAGGAGCAGATGGACTGGATAAGAAAAGGAGGACTGCATAGGAGGGTATGTGGCCATCCCTTGCAGATATGGAAGTAAAGTCTTGAAATGGCTTGTCCATCTTCTCTGACTCAACATCTCTAAGTATCTGAAGTCTTGATCTGTAAAATATTCATAATGTTGTCTCATGTCTTCTCTTACCTCCTTTTTCCATTCTCTTCAGCTTTCTTCCACATTCTGCAGACAGTGGCAGGATCTGAGACAGCAGCTACAGGTGCTGATTCAGTTGCACACATGCAGATTGCCCAGCTGGTACTTATGGCCGATGAAGATGTACCCTCCAGAACTGATAACCTTTGAGTTCCCTCTGCAACCTTTCTCCTTCATTTTAATTTCTCTTCCAAAGTGCTCATTGCTATAAATTTTGTAGGAATGTAGGACTCCTTCTGAATCATAACTTGTAGTTGACTTGAATTCAAATTCTTCATATCCAAATCTAAAAATCCTTGGAGGGAACTTGATGGGCAGACGGGAAAATTTACTAACTCTTATTTTCATCAATTCCTCCAGAAACCCACTAAAAAAAGCTCTTTTTAATAAATGAGTAGCTTGTTTGCTCCATTTTAGCATTGTCTGATCAACAGGTCTTGAGAACTTCTCTGCCTTAGAGACTTTACACAGTGTATGGAAAAAACTCTTTGTGTTCTATAGAAACCCAAATTACAAGTGCCTTTCCCTTCCTACTTCCCAGCAGTATAAAGAAAGGAAGCTCTTAATTATAAAGGTAATTATTGAATGTTCCCAAGCCTTCTTTTTACAGCCACCTCTTAAGTATCACACAGAAAAACCCTTGGTAGTGCTAGTTGGAAACTCACTGAAGGAAGTGCATAGGAAATGACTCAATTAAAAATACAAGATGCTGTCATAGTACATTGACTGAGGAAAACCTTGGCTCTTTTGGACAAGGAGGAAAACTTGAGTTGTTTTGCAAGTGGAAAATTCTACTCGTTTCAGAAAAGAAGGCAGGGAAAGGAATTGTTTTACGAGTGGATGTCAGATCCCCAACTGAAGATAATGCCTTAGGAATCTGGAAAAAAAGAACTTGATATTGACTTCATTCCTGCTGCAGGACATTTGCAAAGGACAAGAAAACAGAATGGCATAAGAACTATGATTGAACTGAAGAGTGGGGGACACTGGGTTAATTTGTGGCAAAGCTGGATTTGACTACAAGTCTTTGCTGTGTGTGAGCATGAACACAAATTGAGCTAGACAGATGAGCAGATTCCCTTTTGGTGTATGTGCCACTCGAGGAGAGGGCACAGTGTGCTGTCTCCATGCTTTCTTATGCATAGGCACTCCCTGCACAGCTGGTGTGATGGGGAAGGTGAGTGGCATAGAGGCACTGCCAGAGGTTCGGGCCCATAGATCAGGGTCACTGGCCAGGCTGCATGCCCCAACAGCAGTGGGAACTGTGGTACATCTGTTACTAGCACCCATTTATGTTCTATGGACACTCTGTCATGCAAACTTTGCCACCTCTCTTAGATACAAAGATTGGGGGTTTTTTTGGATGGAAAAAATGTGTAGGCTTCTTGCTAGTATGCAGCTGTGTAGTGTAGGGTAGAACAGAGTGGAGGAGTGTGATTCAGTCTCTCCTGTCATTTAGTTTGCCTGCTGGCTTCTCACTGAACACCACAGATTGTGCTTTCTCTTTCTGAGTTTAGAGTTGCCCATTCTGAAATTGATAAGAGCCTGCTCTAATGTTTTCACTATTCTGATGTGGTCTTCTAACCTGTTGTTCTGGACAAGCTGGATTGTTGTCTTGCTTAACTCCTACCAGCATCTAATAAACTAGTAGCGTAGGGATTTTCTTTTTAGTGTGGCTTGGGAGTGCTTGACTGGAGGCTAGTCTGCCGCGGGGAGGATGTCCACCAGATACTGATCTTGTTCTAAGGTGTTTTGCAGCTGGTTGCTTGCCACGTTTATTAACGAGCGAGGAGAAAGCTGAGTACTCTTTCTTCTGTGTTAATGCCATGATTGTTTTGCAGACCACATTGTTATGATTTTTATGTTCACACACTGTTTACACACTGATGTGAAGGTGTATGGGTGCTCTGCTCTGTTGCTGTTCGCTAAGTGAATTCCAAGCTGTGCCACACATTTCGGCGCCGGGCTGCCGTACGGCTCAGTTAGCGACTAGCACGACCGTCTCTCCAGCGCTGTAACGAGCACTCGGCTGGCCCAGGTGCTTCTTCCAGCTCTGCTTCTGCAGCCGCTGTGGCTCCCCGAGAGCGCATCGCCGTGCGGCGAGCCGCGCCCCGCACACCCACCGTGTGACACTTCCCTGCCACCCTACCGGTAGCCAGCACCGCCGAGTCCCTCTGCCCCCCGCCCCGCCGCACCGCTCCAAGCGCTCAGTCCCGCCTCACGGGAGCCACCGCGGTCCCTCCGCCAGCCCTCCCTCGCCCCGGCAGGCCAGTCCGCGGCGGCGCACACGGACACGCACACGGGCACACGGGCACACTGACACACGCCCGCGGGCTCACACTTGCCCATAGGCACCGCAGGGCGGCCCCTGGCGCCGCCCCGCATAGCGGCGGGCAGGCAGGGGCGGAGGGAGTGAGCGCGGCGGCGACGCGGACCCGCCCGGCCCAGCCCGGCCCAACGCTGTCGTCCCTCCCGCATCGGCCGCCGCGGAGGGCGCAGGGCGGTGCGGGCCGTGCGCTGCCACCGCTGGAGCTTCGCGGGGTCCCCGCTGGCTTGAGCCATGTCTGCCAGAGGTGGGTCCCTGCCGCGCCGCGCCGGCTCCGCGTCCCTGCCAGCTTCCTTGGGCGCGGACGGAGGAGCCGCGCTTGACCTTGCGCGCCTGGCCGTGCTGCAGTGCCCCGCTCGCTACGCTCGGGCGGAGGTTGCGCGGGCGATTTCGGAGCGGGGGAGGGTGAAGAGGTTTCCCCGCGCCACTGGTTGTCACCTGCCGGTACCGTTTTTAAGCTCGGCCGGGGAAGGGGCTCCGGAGCGGGCTGCGGCGGGGCTCAGAGCCGCAGAGCATCCTTCGGGGCCGGGCACCCAGCCGCACCTGCCGGGCGAGGCGTGGGAACCCCGCCTGGCCTCTCCCAGCGCACGGGGGCGGCGGTTGGTGCGTTTTAAATGGTGATGGGAGTGTGCATGTGTGTGTGCAGAGAAGGGATGGTAGTGGTGAGGGGGGCTAAGGTCTGAAGTCGGTGGCTATTTCTGCTTAAGAGATGTTAAGTGATTGGTAGTGGCGTGTCTGCTGAGCGCTGGCGAGGCGTCTGGCTTGTCCTGCCATTGTAGAGCAAGTGCTCCTCTTCGGGTGTGGTGGCAAATCCCATCGTCAGATTGTACCTCTGATGAGCTTTTGTATCTGGCTGAAAATTAGCACTTTGAAGTTTTACTTCAGATTTGCGTTTGCTTTAATTACGGCCTAAACTTTGAATAGGCTTTGTCCTTTCAATGCGTTTGTGCATTGGCTCTGACTGTGTGCTTGGAGATTCTGGGCTGGAGAAGAAAAGATCAACCTCATTGACTGCAGATCCTGGCTTGTCCCAAACTTCTGCTTACAATACGAGAAACTGATGCAGGTGGGGTTCAGAGGCTGGTGCTCCGAGTTTTTTGGCTGTAGTTAGTACCAATTAAAGGACTGGGGACATGAACTTAAACATTCTCTGAACATTGTCACAAGAGAGCAGAAATACTTGTAAGCATTTCTCGAAGGTAGAACACTGTCTGCACAAGGACAAATAAAACCACTCCCAGTTTTCTCTGAACTGAAAAAACACATCGTTAAAATGATGTACTACAAATTAACAATCCCCTGAATGTAGAAATAGATCTTACTTGTTTGTCCTTTTATTTCTCCGCATCTTTATATATTAAGTACTGCTCACCATGGACCACCTTTTTAATTTGCTTGGGTTCATGTTGATGCCCAGATGAGCTTCCTGCACATGGAATGAATTGTGTGACTGCTGAAAGCCTGTCAGCATTTTGTGGTTAGGGCCATATTCCTAAAGCATCACACCCATTTTAGATATAAATAATAAATAGTGTTAGAGCAGCGTAAGTCTTCGTGGCACAGTAGGATTCTTGCTTCAGAAAGAAATGGACTGTACTGGTCTCTGAAGAATCCATTTCTGGAAGAACACTAAGTGTATTAGCATCAGGGTGTGCTAAGGCTGCATTAGTACTTGTGGGGGAAACTCAGCAAAGCTTTATAATGTGGATTGGACTTCTTGTCTTCCAAGGGGTACCTCTGGATTTGAGGAAGTGGCAGAAGAATTTTACAATCTCACCTCTGCAGATGACTCACCAGAACTTAATCATATAGAATGAGAAGCTAGGAAACATTCCCACTACCCATATTCCCTCTCACCACCACACCTCCCCCCTAGATTTCTCTTTCCTATTCATCTACACAACACACAATGTCTGGTGCCTGCTTGATTCTTCTGGAGAGCTGCCTAGAGATGAAGGTTGGACTCATTCTCAGCCTCTCCTATTTTTTTCAGAATAATTGTTTGGAGAGAGGGAGTCCATAAGACTTTAGAGATGTAGTAAGTAAGATTCATAGAAGACATTAAGATACTAATGTCTATCAATATCAGCTTTTCAGTTTTAACAAATGGACTTAGTTGGGAAAAAAAGTGCCTGTGAATAAATAGTTACTCAGCACTGACCAAGGGCTCTTTGTGGCTGAAGGAGTACAAATCAATGTTATTATTCATAATTTTAAACACTACTGCTGTTAAAATGTTACATATCAACATAATTTTTACACATTTATGTGAGATGCTGGATCTTATTGAGGTTACTTGTGAGAATGTAGCTTGAGTAAGAAGGGAGTATTTAAGGGATTAGGGCTTTGTCTAAATATCAGGTAGGGATTATTTCCCTATGAAGGCAGGTTACCTCACACATATGGAGTCTTATTAAAACCACTGTATCATCAAGGTCTGCATGCTCAGCAAATCTTGATTGTTAATATTTTGTGTTATGTTAGCTGTCCAAAAGGTGATCATCATTATTCTGAACACATCAGCACTTGGAGCTGTCAGCTTGTTGATCATATGCAAAGCAAAACAGGAATGGCAAAGGAGTTCAAAATTCACCTGTGCTATTTTTATTACTAAGCTGCAGAAGATATTCAAAGGATGATAAAAACCATCACAGTATTATCAGTGTTGAATCTGTGTGGGTCTCTATTCGTCTCTTTTGCTCCAGGAGGCAGCATGGTCTAGTGAACTGACTGCAACAGATGACAGAAGAAACTGAAACCCAGCGGTCCCTCTGTACTTTTTGAGTGTTCCTTTTAACTCTTCTGTTCTAGTTCCCTGTTGTTGTTTAACCAGAACTACCCATGTAGTCATTGACATCATGATAGATCATAAGTCAATATATGAAGTGTAACTAAAACCACAAATTCATGTAATTTTGCCTTAAATGGAGCTCTGGATGAAGAGTTTTGTGTTTCCCTACTACTCATACAGTAGAAGTAATGGTAGCTAACTTTTGGAGTGCAGTGAGGTCTAGTGGCTCCCCTGTGCTTTAAGATGAATTCTCTGAATTTTTCATATATTTTCTTCCACCTGTCACACACTAGATTGTTGCAGCCCTTCACACATCTCACACCTCTTGCTGTTATAAGTTCTCTTACCCTCCACTGCTGCTTTCGTCCTAGCAGATGTTTTGACCAAATGCCAGATGAAGCAGCACAGTTAAGTATTCCCAGAAGCTTGAAAAAATAATAATTTTGGATTGAACTGGGAGCTGAAAAGAACTCTGAAAATCTCTTTTCACTTCCCCATCATGTTGGAGTCCTTCCCAGGGCACTTTCACGACCTGTCCTGCAGCCTGTTGGGATCAGTGGAGAGCTGCTGTTGACGTCAGTCAGGCTTTTCAATTTTGCAGTTTGCAAAAGGCTGTATATTCTTCTTTGAGCCGTTGTTAAGTAGTTGTTATTAGGACTCATACATGACTGAATTTGGGTGTTGGAGTAGCCTTATAGATTGCTGCTTACCTAAGGGCTTGTTTGCAAAGAGCTGTAAATTCTCTGGATGAAAGACATTTTTCTAAAGCCAAGTATAACTGTGACCTACTTGTGCATGTTATCTCAGACTGCTTAAAAACTGTCAAAACTAGTTGTTATCAGGAAGGTCTAAGTTAATGGAAACATGGCTATTTTTAACTATTATAATCTTCCGTTCTGCTAAAGCAAACAGTTACAAATGGTAGTGTTTGGTGTGGTGAAATACAAAGATCTTTACTACTTTTCTTTGGGAAGAATTAGTATGAGCTGTATTTAGTCCAGTAGGCAACTTCTTCAGGAATATAAAGACATGTGAAATGGGAGATTTGTCAATAGTCGTGTCTTTTCAACTTTTTTTTTTCTTTTGTGCGTGTGTGCCATAACAAAAATCTATGAATTTTGACAGAAACCAGTGTTAAAGAAATATTATTGCTGTCTAATATTAACAGGTTGTACTGTACCACTCTGATGCTGCAAGTGTGGGTGTTGTGGAGGAGATAATTACATTTTTTAGCCTACTCAATAGTCAAAGTAGTAGAGTTGTTTAGCTTAAGAATTTATTTTACACTACAATCTTTGTCTTTTCCTATTTGACATTCTACCAAATATAGATCAAACAGTTCTCATTTCAGACAGATAAATCACCATTGATGTTGGTATAGAATCATAGAATGGTTTAGGTTGGAAGTGACCTCAAAGCGCATCTAGTTCCAACCCCCTGCCATAGGCAGGGAGACCTCCCTCTAGAACAGGTCACTTAAGGCCTCCTCCAACCTGGCCTTGAACGCCTTCAGGGAGGGAGCAGCCACAACCTACCTGGGCAACCTGTTCCAGTGTCTCACCACCCTCACTGTAAAGAACTTCCTCCTAACATCCAGTTTCAATCTCCCTCTGCCAGTTTAAACCCGTTATTCCTCATCCCTCCGCAGCCTTCCTGTAGGCCCCCTTCAGATACTGGAGGGAGATTTTTGTCCTCATTTTACAGGTGAGACAAGAGCTGAAATGATCTTTTTTCTTTTCTGTGAGTCTCAAAGCCGGATTTCCCAGAGGGAAATTTATTCCTCTGGGCCCCTTCTCGGGCTCCTTGTTTGCTTTCACACAAGCCAGTAAGAGATTTCTAGCAGAAGGTGATAAACTTCAACTCATGTTTTGCTCTGGTAACAGCTCTTTCTTCATCCACACTGTGCACGTTGCTTGATTGAGCCATCTCACAGTTGTGGACTTCGGTGTGAGGAAATCACAGATTTTCTATGAAAAAAATATTTACATACTAAATAGTGAGCTCCTGAATATTCCACCAATAAGCTTTATTTTGCTTTTTCAAACCTACTAGTCCTCCTTAAATAGCTGTAGACATGGCTGCTGTTGCTGGCAGTGGTGATTTTGATTGAGGTCTGTGCTGACTTATTTTGAAAACTATCTGCTGCTCGACATTTTACTGCGGTCTGTGGTTCTCACTGTAATATTGTTATACCTGAAGGAACCAGGCACTGAGGGGGTGACAATATTGTCTGCCATATCCTTTTTAAAATATATTGCTATGTTTTTCTAGTTGTTGTCAGAGGGATTTTTCTTTCAGGCGAGTAATAATCTGTTCTTGATGTAATTTGTGGCATAGCTGTTGCCGGATGCCCTCAGGCTGAGAGACCTGGAGAGTGGGGGCGATGTGAGCTGGCTGGACTTTCTTTAATATTATGACTGGAGAAATTTAGCATGTTTACAATAGTTAATTATTGTAGCTTTAAGTGCTTCTTGTACTAGCAATTTCCACCATTTTCCTTGGTACAATTGCTCCACAGCTGGAAGGAGCATGCTCCTGGCAGGGTTTGGTGCTCTGCAGCATGACCTGAGAAGGAGCTGTGTGTGCAGTCATGCTGACACTGCTGCTACCACTTTGAATACCTGGGCAGTGAAGATTTTGGAACTGGCTCTGAAGGTTTTTTTCTCCCCAGCTTTTGCCCTGAATTTCTTCTGTGCCGATTTCATAGTGTTATTTAATCCTATCTGCACTTTCTGTATATTTCTTCCAGATACATGTAATGACTCATTTTGGTTGCTTTTTGGTTTGGTTTGGTTTTTTTGTTTTCTCCAGTCACTCATTTTAGGGCTTGAACCTCAGTTTAGTGGTTTAAAAGGCTCAGAATTAGCACCTGGATTGTCACTACAAGCTGTACTTGTCTGTACAGGAAAATCAGTTGCTGCAGCCAAATCTTTAGGCCTTCTGTTTTGATAGGCAAGAAGAATATTTTACTGAGATATTTGACTTATAACAGCAGTATCTCTTTTAAGCTGCTCCTTTTAAAGTTTTGCCTATTTGTCTCACCTTTTTTTCCCCTCAACAAAGCTTAGTCTGTGCTGTTTAACTTTTGTGATTAATGAAAATTAGTCCTGAATGCATGGAAAAAGTTGCATAGACTAATGGCAACGGCAAGAGGAAACTGGGACAATGAGGTAGAATCTATTTTAGATGCATGGCTTTGAAAGGAATTGCACAGAAGGAAAATAAGCATCAGCTTATGGATGGAAAAGCCAGTAAAAATTGCTTTTAGTGAAGAGCACCAGAACCTTGTGTGCTTTGCAGTCTCTGAAAACAATCTCTTGGGATTTTTTTTTCTTTTAATGGGTTTAAATTGAATATTTAGAATTATTTTATTCTACGTAATAATCTAAGTAATTGAAGATGAAACCCACAAATGGTTAGTTCATATGACTAGTACAGTATTTCTTACAGTCTCCTTCTCTGGAGACCTTCAAAACCCACCAGGATGCATTCCTGTGCAGACTACCCTAGGGGATCCTGCTTTTGGCAGTGGGGTTGGACTCGATGATCTCTGGAGGTCCTTTCCAACCCCTGACCTTCTGTGATTCTTGATTTTAGAGAAATTTGCAGTGGAAAGCAGACTGGTCTGTAAGTTCCAAGACCAGCAAGTAGCCCCCAGTTTTGTTTTTTTTAATCACATACTGTCTAGGCTACAGTGTGTAGCCTAAGCAGGTGGTGGTCTTTACTAAAAGCCAAGGAAAACTGTAGGCATCATACACTAATAGCAGAAAAAGCCTCTGTGAGCTTCCCTTTTTAAAAACTGCTCAGCCTTTATTGTGCCATGTTTTCAGAAAGAGCTTCCTTTTCAGAAACTCAAACCCAGAGAAGAGTCCCAGTCTTGTAAAGATGACTGAGAATGGCATTCAGTATGTTTACCAGGCTGTAATGTAAGGAAATCCTTGCTTTGTAAACAAGATTTGACCAGACAGGCTTCATCAGGGTGCACCTGTGACGGAGGAGTCTTATGTTCTTTTTTTCCCATTCATAAGCCAGTATTAGTGCTTTGGTGAGTCAGTTTGTTTCATGTAAACCATGAAGCCACATCCACAATGCAGTGCTTGCTGTTTACATGCACACACTGCAGTTAGACTTAAACTCAGCATGGTGTTGATTGCATAGAGCTTTAGTGAGAGCTGAATGTGAGCTACCTGCCTGAGTACCTGCCCAGTTTCTTGTTTGGATTTTGCAGCCTGTGTTGGCTTCTGTGCTGTTGAAAACAGTTTGTTGAGGCCAGTTTCAACAAACTCAGTTGAGGTGATGAGTCTGATGTGATTACATAGCCTTGGAGTTACTGCCTCATGGCTAGAGAAGATTGCATGAACTTCATGTTTGTTGAAACCTATTCATCCGTTCCTCTGGGCTCTACATTCTAACATGGAAGGAGAATCTGCTCTCAAAAAGGCAGATGTGTAGAAGTGTGAAATAGGAGCTTTGCAGAAGACAGTGTGCTCAAAGGTGAGGCAAAAGGGTTTATATTTTTCCTGCAGTATATTTGCAATTTCAGTTTACACAGTGATGTAAGAAAATGGTCCGAGCCAGCCAGCAAACCATGAGGTCCTGTCTCCTTGAAGCCCTAAGACTTCTGCCTAGCTCTGGAGCATGCTGAAAAGTGCAGCATGTGTTGCTGTTTATTGATGAAGCCAAGAATGTATTTTTCTATTTCATGTTTATAGATTTTTTTTTTTTAAAAGTTTTTTTTTGGTGATTTACTGGAGAGCTCTTAGCAGTGATCCTTTTGGAGATAAGTCAGAGAACAGAATGGCCTTGTCAGAGTGATCTTTACAAGGACAGCATGTTTCTGGAATGCCAGAGCAGGTGATGCATTGTGGTAGAGATGGACAGACACATTTTAATACAGAGCATGAAAGTGAAACAGTTTCCACAACTTTTTTGTTTGTTTGGTTTGTTTGTTTGTTTTGTTTGTTTTGTTTTGTTTGTTTGTTTGGTTGGGTTTTTTTTAAGTATTCGTCATTCCCTTTGCTATACCTGGAACCTCAGCCTAATAATTTTTAATGTGCTCTCATTTTAACTACCATTTCTTCCAATGTAAGTTTTGTATGAGTATGGACTGTGGGATTACATGCAAGGAAAGGATTCTGCTTTAATTACTGTCATTATAAAGCTGATTTTGTTTTTATCGTATCAGCTTGTATGAGGCATCTTTGATCAACAGTCAGCAAAACTGCTGTTCAAATTACAGTTTCCTTTTAACTAGTGATGAAAGCTTTCAGTTTATTTTTGGTATTACAAAGTCTGGGAGACAACCAGGTTAGATAAGAGCTGAAACATAGTTAATGATAAAGGATTATAGCTAAGAGAGTATAATATGGCCCTGAAAAAGATGTTCCAGCTCCAACTGTGTGGCCCTACACATGCAGAGAATGCAGAACAGTTTATGCCTCCGCTCTGGTGAGGCCACACCTCGAGTATTGTGTTCAGTTTTGGGCACCTCATTACAAGAGGGATGTGGAGGTGCTGGAGCCAGTGCAGAGGAGGGCAATGAAGCTGGGGTAGGGCCTGGAGAATGAATCTTATGAGGAGCAACTGAAGAAGCTGGGGGTGGGTAGTTTGAAAAAGAGGAGGCTGAGGGGAGACCTCATCACTGTCTACAGCTACCTGAAAGGATATTGTGGAGAGGTTGGTGCTGGTCACTTCTCACAGGTAATTAGTGATAGAACAAGAGGGAATGGCCTCAAGCTGTGACTGGGTAGGTTTAGACTGGACATTAGGGATTTTTTTTTTCCAGCAGGAGTGGTCAGGTGTTGGAAATGAGCTGCTCAGTGAGGCGGTTAAGCCACTGAACCTGGATGTGTTTAAAAGTCATTTGGATGTGATGCTTGAGGGTATGGTTTAGTGTGAAACTTATTAGAGTAGGGATATCAATTGGACTTGGGGATGCTGAGGCTCTTTTCCAACCAGGATGTTTCTGTGATTCTGTGAAAGTACTGCCTTTCTCTACTGTCCTAGGTTGCCACTGCTGTTCATCAACAATTGTGGAAGAGTTTGCTTCAGAGAAGACAGTGTGAGGTGAATGAATTTCATAGAACTAGGATGTAGAAGAGGAGATGGATTTAGGACTTGTCATTTCACTGAAGATAGTAGGAAATATCTTGCTAGTGGAACAGGAATATAGCCAAGCATGTGGTCAGTAGACAATGTGGAATTTAATGGTTTTCTCAGAATAAAAATCAAGAGGACACACACCCTCCCACCAACCTCCAACCTATTTTTTATTTCTCTTGAATGAAAGCATACCAGAGTGAAGCATTTTTAAAATCAGGTTTAGTTGCAAAACGAATATTACCTGTGAAGTAATATTTTATGCCTATTAATGAAAGCTGACATAGTGGCAGTACACTAATTTGTCTGCCAAGGAATTTCTTTATTCCAGTTGAAAGAGTGTGTACATGCATGTCCAGGCTGTGCCAAGGGGTGTGTGTGTGAATTCCTTTGTTCCACAAATGGAAATCTGCAGGTGACTTGAGTGGTTTATTGTGGGCAGAGCTGTAAGAGCCATTACCTATCACTGGAATTATGCCTGATTGTGTTTTGGTTAATCTTAGTTTCACTTGTACTCATGACTGTACTCTGCATATGAATGTAGATGCACAGGACATGATTTGAATGTTTCTATGGCCTTCTCCTGCTATTGTATAATTACCTCTTTTATTGTCCTAGAAAACCAATAAAACAATTAAATGATAATCAGACAATCCGCTAAAATTCTGTGGCATATGCAAATGGGAACAAAACTTATTGCAAGAAGACAATATTGTTATATAATAATGTGGTTATCCAAAACTGTTTATTCTGCTTTATGAGCTGGAGATAATCCCAAAATTATCCAGTCCAGACTTTGATCTAGGGAAGAATAATAAAACTTTGATCATTGTTGAATTGGCAGCTGCTATATAAAGCCTATGTCACATTTCTCTCTTAGTAACACCAGCTTAAATCCAAAATAACTGAAAAAAAGAATTTGGTGATTGCAGCTTAGGGATGCTTTCTGACTTGACCTGAAGTAATCTCTGTCCAAAAATGTCTATAAATAGTTTGACTGTTGTTTTTTTTTTTTTTTCCCCTTCCTATTTCTGTTGCCAGATGTTTTGCTATTTGAGATGAATAACAAACAGGTTTTGTGTACTTAGATGTGCAATGCATATTTGAACCATAGCATTTTAGAGAAAGAAGCTCTGGTCAACTAATTATGTCCATACATAACATAAATAATTTACACCACAGCTCTGATGTTATTTCTTGCTTTCTGTCTTTCTGAAAATGTAATTTAAAAATTAAAAACTGTCCATAGGCAATGTCTTTGACTGTTGTAGTCGACACAGTGATATTGTAGTTCTTTCCGTGCTTCCAACATAATAATTATTTTCCTGCACATTTGTGATGTTCTTCCCTTAGAGCTGCAGCTGGACAGTGGCTTTAATCTTATAACATTTAAATGAGAATGTAAAGCAAAGAAAGATATCTAACCCTTTTTCTTTTTTTTTAATTGTAAATTGAGATTTTGGAAAACTCCAGAACTGAGGCATAGGAAGTTTCATGTAAACATGAGGAGGGATTTTTTTCCCCTGTGAGAGTGATAGAACACTGGAACAGGCTGCCCAGGGGAGTTGTGGAGTCTCCCTCTCTGGACATACTCAAAACCTGCCTGAGTGCATTCCTGTGTGATCTGGTTTAGGTGATCCTGCTCTGGCAGGAGGGTTGGACTGGATGAGCTTTTGAGGTCCCTTCCAGCCCCTGACATTCTGTGATTCTGTGTATGGGTCAACAAATCTCACAGACCTGTAAAGTTTCTACCCATAATAAGTTCAGGAAGGCCAAGGGCTGAAAACTTAAAGGAGTGTTGATTTTAGGCTCTTTAATGTATTTTGTATATCTCAGCATAACAGAGCTCAGTCCCTAGGCAATGCTGAGAGTTTTTAATGGTTGAGCAGCTCGTGTAACTTTTGGTGTAGCATTTCCTCAGCCAGGTTGGCACTGCACTTTGCAGTCAGCCTCTTCTGTACAGTTCATGGTGGTGCAGAAGTTCAGCAGAGCAAGAGTCAACCTTGCCCTTACTTGCTGGGGTTTCACTCCGTGGCTCTCTGATTGGCACAAACAATCTGCAGATCTAAAGTTCTCTTGTGTTTTAGGCAGTAAATCCTATTGAGTTAAGCATGTTCAAAATTTAGGTTTTTGAGATTTTGTGACTTTGTGCAAAAGCCATTTCCCTCTCTTTCTCTTGTCCTCTGGCGACAGCTTTTGCGGATAGCGGAAGTTCTCGGTTTTGCTTTCGGTCCCTTCCAGCCCCTAAGCAGGGCAAGCAGAGCAAGCAGAGCAGTGCTCTGAGATGCACTTTGTTCTCTGTCCATTGTTGCCACTTCGTATTTTTGAAAAGGAGAAAGACTCTGTGCCTAAAGGGGGATGCAGAATCCTGCCATCTTGCTATTTATGATGCTCAGGAGGTATTTTTAGTAAAGGTTGTTGGCGCTGTTGCCCACAGGGGATGGCTGAGTAAGGGTAGGTCAGGAGGCAACCAGCTGAAACTAATGAAGACTGTGGCTGGAATTGCAGGGAAGGGGTAGCCCCAGCATAGATCTCTTTGGTGGTTGAGTGTGTGTCTGAATGTGTGTGTATGGAGTTAATGTATAGAAAACAGCTAAAGATTATAATCTTCTTAATAGTAAATCACAGTAAATCACAGTATAACCAAGGTTGGAAGAGACCTCAAAGATCATCAAGTCCAACCCATTACCACAGACCTCAAGACTAGACCATGGCACCAAGTGCCACGTCCAAACGTGCCTTGAACGCCTCCAGGGACGGCGACTCCACCACCCCCCTGGGCAGCCCATTCCAGTGGGGAATGCCTCTCTCGGTGAAGAACTTTCTCCTCACCTCGAGCCTGAACTTCCCCTGGCACAGCTTGAGACTGTGTCGTGCTCACCATCACCATTTGAAAGAGGGGAAGAGATTAATTAATGCTGTGTTCCACACAGTTTATCTTTCCAAAAGACTGTCAAAGTTATGTGGAATGTTTCTTAGAGGATACCCAGTTTTCATGGCTGAATCCTCCCTCCCAATGTACAGGTCCAGAAAGATCTGTATGTTACCAACACAGATTTTGACNAGAAACTCTGTGTGTTATCTGTGTTTGTGTCCTTGTTTTAACACATCTCAGCAAGCCTATGAGTGAAGCAGACATCACTATTGTTTGCTTTTCACAGCCTATAATTTAATTTTTTAATTAAAATATTCCAAATAGCTTCAAACCAGCACATCAGCTTTCTAGGGAAGCAAGGTGGAGATTGAGCCTTGTTCTACCCATGTTAAGTTTGCTTCCTACACGTTTTTCGTGATTGTTAAATTTGCTTCCTACACTTTCTACCTTAGACTGCGAAGTCACGAGAGCAGTGGATGAAGGAGGCAGTGAGTAAGAGCTGGAGAGAATGGAAAAAGAATAGAAGGGCATCTGGGAACAGTGAGCAAAAAAGACATGTTTAAAGCAGAGTGAGGTGAAAAAGTCATTCTTCAAGCTGGTATAGAGGCAGAGCTGACTAAAACTGGCCCTGAATCTAAAAAAGGTTAAAAGAGATGTGAGTACAGAACATTTGGAGAATTGCATGCGGCAGTTGTAAGTGTTCTTATGTCAAAGAGATTTTTTTGTTTGATTTCTTGTTTTTTGTTTGTTTGAACATCCCAAGTAACCTAGCAGTCAGGCTAGGGGAGTGCATGCTGAAGTAAATGGCAATTGCTGCAAATATTTTTGTGGTTTTCTGAAGGCAGTGGGGGAAAGTATTGGTTTGAAATTGCTTGAGGTAAGACTCTTATCTGCCTAAAACCTCTGAATGCTTCACAGACTGATCTAGGAGCTGGTGCTCTGCCAAATCCTATTTTTAAGCAATTAGATTTCTCTCCCAGCTTTAGGAAATTATGCTTCCCTGGCAATATCACACAAGCATAGGGCCTGGAAAGGGAGAGGAAAGCACGTGTGCAAGCCTATGGCTTCTGAGGGGAAAAACATAAAATCAAGCTTGGTGCCGTGTTTCTGTGTTTGCATAGCAGAGCTGATCTTCAGTGAGGCTGAACAGCTCCAACCCTGCTGCCTTTCCATCCTGCTGGCTTACACAGTCCATGTTGCTGATTTGAAAAAGAATCTACTGTTTCCCTTGATAGACAGTTAACTCTTGTTTTGTTAATGCTTTCTTTGCATAGCAAGTTGAAGTTTCAAGCAGAAGTATTAAGAGATTTCCCAGAGCAACTGAGAAACCCCATCAGGTGAGGAACTTAAAGAAACTAGAGATGATCATGCCAAGAGAAGTCCTGTGTTAGCTCGTCGAGAACGGATTCATTATGAGATCAACTGCAAAGTCCTTTTGATTTCTGACATGTCTAAAGAGCACCACAGATGCAGACACAATTGATCAAAAGTGTTTTCATGATTTATAGAGTCATAGAACAGTTTGGATTGGAAATGACCTCCAAAGGTCATCTAGTCCAACCCCTCTGCTGTGAGCAAGGACATCCTCCACTAGATCAGGTTGCTCTGAGCCTTGTTGAGCCTCACCTTGAATATTTCCAGGGATGGGGCCTCAACCACCTTCTGTTGCAGTGTTCCACCACCCCCATGGTAAAGAACTTGTTTCTAGCATCCAATCTAAATCTCCTCTTCTCCAATTCAAAACCACTGCCCCTCACCCTATCACTCCAGGCCTTTGTAAACAGTTTCTCTCCATCCTTCTTGTAGGCTCCCTTCAGGTACTGGTAGGCTGCTATTAGATCTCTCCAGAGCCTTCTCTTCTCCAGGCTGAGCAACCCCAGCTTCCTCAGCCTATCCTCACAGGAGAGGTGTTCCAGCCCCCCAGTCAGCTTCATGACTCTCTTCTGAACCCACTCCATCAGGTGCATGTCTTTCCTATGGTTGGGCCCCAGAGCTGGACACAGCACAGGTGAGGAGTAGATGTAGTTTTTCTATATGAAAATACAGTTCATGCAAATGAAATTGAGAAGACAGAGAATAACTGGAAGATAAAGTAAATCCCTGCTGCTGCCTGAACACTAGTAATGTAATTAACAGTTCCAAACTTAACACCTTTAGTTGCAATATATCTTCCTTCGTGCTGATGGGAAAGCTCAGTTTACTTAGTGTGTTCTTTTCAGCAGCAAATGTTACATCAAAAGTCTGTCCAATGGACCACATAAGAGAGCCTCTGAGATCTTTTCCAAGTTCTGGGATAAAAAAAATATGTTTTGATATCATCATGGGGGAGTGTTGGTCCATTTAAATGTATGCTAGTGTCCAGTTCTTAGTAAAACATTCAGCATTCATTGATGCTTCTGCCCCAGTCTGTATTCCAGAAAAAAAAATACTCATCCTGGACTGAAATAGTTCTTGACTACAATTAAGTTTCATTTTTCTGCCCCACCCTCCTTAATTTCTGTAATGCAAAATAAGCCAGTAGGAAATCTTTAATTCATCTTTTCATTCTATCCAACACTACTTACCATTAATATTCCTGGGCTCTATAAGCATGCTACTCTTAAGTTGTCCTTTGGAGTGCAAATGTTTAGCATCACATTTATTTTCCACTAGGAGTTGCAAGTTAAAAGCTTTTCTAAAATGCTTGTTTTCCTGTTTTATATATCTTGAAAATGTCAGGCAGTACTCTTGGCTACACTTCAGTATAGGATTCTGCAGTATCAGAGAGTGAGGCAGACCCCTTTGATCCCTTCAATCTTTCCTGAGTGCTTCAAAAAATAATCAGTATGCCTTTTATTTCTGATCTCTTTCTTGCCCAAATGACAGTTCAGAAACCACAGTGTTTGTTCTATAGGTAAAGAATATATTGACAAAAACAAAAAATCTTTTTTTTAGTAGCAGAGCTCTTTGAAGACAAGCTATACCCTGTTGTGTAAATCTGGAATAGCTGTGGAGACCAGCACAGTAATTCCAGATTTGTGTTAGAGAGAGTTAAATTTTTGGTGATGGTATAGAGGAAGACATTGAGCAGAGGAATGGTTATAGAGATAGTTCATCCTGACTTGAAGCAGGAAAAGGCAAAGAGATATTTCAAGTCTCTCTCACCATTAGTATTTTGTAACTTCTGGGGTTCTCTGCTCTGGGACATATGAGTTTATGCAGCTGTGCTCATTCTGAACCCCTATTTTGGAGACTTTGTTTAAAACAAGTGGATTTTTGCAAGTTCATTTATATATGACAGCAATATATGGGTTTAAACTGGTAGAGGGGAGATTTAAACTGGATGTTAGGAGGAAGTTCTTTACAGTGGGTGGTGAGACACTGGCACAGGTTGCCCAGGGAGGTTGTGGAGCAGAGAATCACCCAACGTGATCTTTGATCACGTTGGGTGATTCTCTGCTCCACAACCTCCCTGGAGGTGTTCAAGGCCAGGTTGGATGAGGCCTTGAGTAACCTGTTCTAGTGGGAGGTGTCCCTGCCTATGGCAGGAGGTTGGAACTAGATGATCCTTGAGGTCCCTTCCAACCTTACAGTTCTATGATTCTATGATTCTAATACAGAGAATCACAGAATCACAGAATGGTAGGGGTTGAAAAAGACTTTTGAAAATCATTGAGTCCAACTCCTCCTGTCAGAGCACCTCAACAATATGTTGTTATTTAGAAATGTATTGTGAAAAGCATGTGAAAAAATGTGTTAATGTATGTGCAGTATATGTATATAGCTCCATGAAGCTGAATTGTCCCCGTGAGAAAGTACTGAAGCAGGCACTGTGATCTTTGGGGAATTGTTCTTCCTGGCAGTTATAAGAGTCTAGATAAAGTCTGTATTTCATCTGCAGTCTGCTTTATCTCATCTAGGACATGCTGGGTAACATGCTATCCTAGGAAGAAGGTGTGAAAATTACTTTTAGCTGCTTCTAGAGTGTTATGACTGATACCAGATGTAGCTTAGTGCAGGGAAGAGGTTTAAAACTGGAAATTGATCCTACTCTTAATTAGTTCAGTTCTGTATATTGATCAAAATATTGCTGTCCTTTCCTCCCTCTCTGCCTTCTTAGAGTCNAAATTCCCTGTAAGCATCCTTGTGAAAGACTTTTCCCAAACGAATTTCTGGACCCTAACTAATATTTTATATAAAGTTGTGGGCGGGGCTTTCTGGAAATAAAATAACTGCAGATTTTATAATTCCTGCCTTGTGAATCCCACAACCGAGTCACTGCCATGGGCAGGGACACCTCACACTAGATCAGGCTATCTAGAGCCTTACCCAGCCTGGCCTTAAACATCTCCAGGGATGAGGCTTCCACCACCTCCATGGGCAACCCGTTCTGGAGTCTCACCACTCTCATGGTGAAGAACTTCTTCCTAACATCCAGTCTGAATCTACCCATTTCTAGCTTTGTTCCATTCCCCCTAGTCCTATCACTACCTGACATCCTAAAGAGTCCCTCCCCAGCTTTCTTGTAGGCTCCCTTAGGATATTCTTCCCTGTGGGCTGAGCATTGCTCTGAACTGAGTAGTTCTGTTGCAGACTTTTGCCATCCAGACAGCTACATTGGAAACCAGCTGGAAACACAAGGAACTCTACCAATTGTATGTGCATGTATATGGATGTTATCAGTTATGCATGATCAGCTGCTCCTGATCGTGATCTCTGCTCAGTTAAACCCCAGGCAGGTGTTTGTTTGTTTTTTGTTTTTTTGACTAGGGCATAGTTTACTTTCTAGTCATGCCTTATCTTCTCTAAAGAAAGTTGTGCTAGTTTGAGGCTAATTGGAATATTTTAATGGAGAAATATATATTATAGGCTGTGAAAAGCAAACAATGGTGATACCTACTTCACTCATAGGCTTGCTGAGATGTTTAAGAAAAGAATACAAAACATAGATAAAGCACTCTCCTGGAGAGTCACAGTCTCTCTAGCTTTTCTTTGCTTTCTCCTTTCTGCCGAGTAACCTCACTAACCACTTTCCTTCTAACCCCCCTGGCCAATCCTACAAACTCACCTTGCATGTAAGGTAAACCTTGGGGTAAGATGTAGGGGTGGGGAGAAGGTGGAAGGGTGGTTGGGAGCCCCTCCTGGGGTCTCTGATTTCTGGGAGGGGTGTTGTGTTTCTGTATTCCCTTTACCTTGTCTATTTCTGTAAATATTCCTGTCTATTGTGTATATCTCTGCTTGTATATTGTGCTAAGCTGTAAATAGAGCTTCATCTCTTAACTTCCCAGCCAGCTGAGTCTAGTCTGGGTGCTTTTACAAAGTGTGGGGGGGCAGGGGACTCCCAAACCATCACAAAAGTGCACTATCTGACTATAGTTGTTACTTAGTTTTATAACCTGTTTGGAATACCTTTGTGCCAGTAGGGGCTTGGAGGTCTTTACCCCTAATCTAGAGCATGATAGCTTTCTGTGTTGGAGGAGATAAACACTGTCAGCAGGATGAATAGAGCTGGAAAGTTGTTCAACAGCTAGGGACAGAGATTTACTGCATGTTTTCATTACCTTTGCATCTCTTCATTACTTTTTACGAGGTAAATACTGTGTGAAAGGGAGCTACAAAAGGGAAGGCAGCATGCTGCGTTGTTTTCTGAGGCTGAGTTCATGCTCTCTCTTGGATTTCTTCTGTATCCTTTCTCTTTTTTTTTTTTTCCTTCTAAGCAGAGATTTGGCAATGGTTGTTTTTCAATTTATTTGACGCTTGGCCATCTGGAGCTGAGCAGAGCTTTAGTCACACACGTTAGCTGTGTTAAGTGGAGCAATGTAGGATCTAGGGGCCAGATTCAACTCTAAAGTAAGTACAGTAGGATTAGCAAAGTAGCATCAGAATTGAACCAGGTCTTCCAGGGAGCTGTTTGCTGTGCAGGTTGCTGAGAAATTTCATCTTGTTTTCTCAGCTTGGAGTGAGCTTAGTGTGGAGATCACAGAAGCACAGAAACATTCCAGTTGGAAAAGACCCTCAGGATCACTGAGTCCAACCAATATCCCTACTCTACAAGGTTCGCCCTAAACCATATCCCCAGGCATCACATCCAGACAACTTTTAAACACATCCAGGGTTGGTGACTCAACCACTTCCCTGGGCAGCCCATTCCAATGCCTGACTACTGTTGCTGGGAAATTTATTTTCTAATGTCCAATCTAAACCTACCTAGTCACAGCTTGAGGCCATTCCCTCTTATTCCATCACTAATTACCTGTGAGAAGAGACCAGCACCAACCTCTCCACAATATCCTTTCAGGTAGCTGTAGACAGCAATGAGGTCTCCCTTCAGCCTTCTCTTTTTCAAACTAACCACCCCCAGCTCCATCAGTTGCTCCTCNACCTCCAGGGAGGGAGCAGCCACAACCTCCCTGGGCAACCTGTGCCAGTGTCTCACCACCCTCACTGGAAAGAACTTCCTCCTAACATCCAGTCTAAATCTCCCCCCTTCTTCATTGCCTTCCTCTGCACTCGCTCCAACATCTCTCTTGTATTGAGGTGCCCAAAACTGTGGACAGTACTGGAGGTGTGGCCTCACAAGAGCCAAGTACAAGGGGACAGTCTCCTCCCTATTCCTGCTGAACACAGTCTGGGATGCTTGGGATGCTTGGAGTAAGTTGCTGGACAAATAAATGGAAGCCTGTGAAATAATTTACAGTATTTTGTTTCTATCCAAGTTAAAAACAAATAATATGTACTCCTCTCTTCATAATATTCTGTAGGACCTACTGATGGCCCAGAGGTAGTGCTTACAGAGCACATACTTTTGGGTTTCATTTAGGGTTCATCATATTCCATAGATATTTGCCCAAACCCTGCACCTCTCTACCCCAGTTTTTCTGGAAGGGATGGCTCCAAAAGCAGAAGATAGTGAATACAGCTTTATTAGGTGATTGAATGATTTACTTCTGATTTTTGTGTTGACTTTATGTGCTGAGTACAGGGGATGATGCTGGTTTCAGTGGACAAGTTGCCTCAGATAAGGATATTTCTATTTCCTTGAAAGTGAGGCTGTCAACAGTTTTCTGGCCAAAAGTGTATGTTCTACATTCATTATTATTGGTGAGATTTCCACCTGCACAGTTATGATGAACATCTTCTTTCTGGATCATATGAACAGCCAATAACTAGGTTTTGTGCAAGGCAACAGTGGGCCTGTGGCTCCAGTCTGCTAACTTTAGAGAAGCTTATATTCTTCTCCCTTTTATGTTACAAACCTCCATCCTTTGATCTCAGTTGTGTGTTCCAGGTCTATCTCCATGTGAGGAANGCTGGGGGCTCTAGAACTGTACACCGTTTCTTCTCTGCTTATAAGTTGTCATGGTTTCTTGAAAGAAGATATCAAGGCTGAACCTTATTAGCAGAATGGAAATAGTGCCATGTTCAAGAGTATGAACTATATTGCTGCGGCTGAAGTCCAGATGTGCAGGAATCAAAGCCTTCTGTTGCTCCTGTCTGCAATTCAGGGGTTGCAACTTGCCATATGACATATGTAACATCTTTTTATTGAACTAGTTTGAGTAGCAGTACAGGGGAAGCCATTTAGGATAGGACCTATATGTCTGGTGGATAGGCTAGTATGAAATCCATGTCACTGTGACTCAGGTCTTACTAATTCTCAGGCTTCATAGGAGTTTGAGTATGGCTACTACTGCTGTGGTCATGCTTTTGATGTGGTTTCAGACAAAGCCCTGAGATTCATTTCAAAATTCCTCTATCATGTTTGGTTGCATTGTCTGCAATTTCTAGCCAGTATTTCTAGCCAGTATGCTGCTCAGCTTGCTACTGAGTTTATCTCCATCTGTGGCACAGCTGGGGAGAATGAAAACCAGCAGGATTATAAATGTATATAGCTTCAGATGTTACCTTTATTTTGTCAACATGTACTCTAGTTAACAACTAGTGACTTCCTTTCCTCATGAACTTCACTTTCCCTGCTCACAAGCAGCTATGTTGGTCCCTTTTCACAAAGCTTTAGGATTAGTGATTTTAATACACAACAGAGGAACTCTGTTAAATCACTGCTCCCTTATTTAGCCATCAAGCTGTTTAATAATTAAAATTATTGCCCATAGTAGGCTTCTACCTTTCCTCATGTCCAGAAAAGTAGTTCTAGACTTGACCCAACTGCTTCTATTCTTGTGCAGATATGCTGAGGGCTGAGCCTAAGTAACTGCTGCCATATGGTGAGGTGAGGAGCTGTGGAGCAGATGGTAGAAGCTGATCTGCAAAATCACCTCACCTGTATTTACAGGATTTTCATATTTCTTATGGGAGAAATGGTTAAGAAGAGCAAAGTATGGGACATGAAGTGTCATATATCCCACACACAACATTAGTCAATGAGAAAACATGCTTATACTTGTGGCAGTGTTAGTGAAATTCAGTGTAAAGTGTCTGGTTAGCAGGCATTTACCAAGACTTATGTGCATCAGAAGTCAGACTGAGTGATTGTTGATGCCTTAAAATCTGTGAGCTGTGGAATGGCAATAATTTGAGACATGGAACACATTTTGATCATGACTTCTCACCATCATAGCCAGCAGTTGTCACCTCTAAGTTGGTCTTTGCCCTGGAGTGCAAACTGTCATGCCAGTCCAGTGAACAGAACCGCCTGTTGAGGATGTGGCACAAATGACGTGGCTGAAGGTCTTGTCTGGCAACATCTACTCATGGTCCAAGCTCAGACTGGAATCTGTGGTGTGAAGTGACCTGCATCACTAGATTTTGGGGATTTTATTTCAGAAGCATTAGTTACTTAGTTCTGTCCACTGCCTAAATGAGCCTGAATAAGGAAGTTTAAAATAGTTGGGCTCATTGCTATTGTGTTTCACAGAATCACAGAATTAATCATGTTGGAAAAGACCTTCAAAATCATTGAGTCCAACCCATCACCTAACACCTTCTACTTAACCAAACCATGGCACTAAGTGTCTCATCCAGCCTCTTTTTAAACACCTCCAAGGATGGTGACTCCACCTCCTCTGAGGGCAGCCCATTCCAATGGCCAGTCACTCCTTCTGTGAAGAACTTCTTCCTAACATCCAGCCAAAAAGATTCAAAGCACCAGAGTTAGGAACACAGTTGTCAGTCAGAGCTGACCATAGTTCTGTGATGCTCCCATGCTAAATACAGGCCTGCTCAAATGTTCCTCAGTGCTGGAGGAACTGCTCTGTGATTCACCTGCTCTGTGATTCAACATACCAGGTGTCTATGGTTAGCATGATCGATGAGGGCAGGTGCAGATCAGGATATATAAGATGAAGGTGTTATATTTAAGAAGGTTAGAAAGCACAGACAATAACATAACCTAGCAATGCTGTGTTGTTCCTTCCCTGTCATCTAGTCCAGCATGCTAAGTGTATCTCTCATTACCTAATCCAGAGTGGTGCTGTCTCATTTGTGCAGCAAGAACATTAGTGATACTTGGAATAGGCTTAGGTAGGATTTAAATGTCATGCAGATGTGAGTTAATCCTTTGCAAGGGGTTGTAGTCAGCCTTTTATTCAAACACATAGCTGGCCTTTTCACTCCAGTGTAGGTAGGTATGAAAATCAACAGCTTTGAATTACAAATGCAGGTTCTTTTAAGTCCACTTGGTAGCCCAGAAAGCATCACAGTGTCTGTAATGCACTGCCCTGAAAAGACGTAACAGACATTTGCCACAGCGGTTTGTGATGCAAATCTATTTCTAGTTAGGTGTTATGTGATTATTATAGAAAGAAAGAGAGAAGGTTGCATTTTGTTTTCTTTGGGCAGGGTAAGTTAAGAGACAATGAAGAACTTTCTGGGTTAACTTAAAAAAAAAAAAAAAAACAAAAAACCTCTGTAAAAGTGTTTTTGCTCTTACCCAACCAGTCATTAGTTGATATACCAGGTGATCATCTTGGAGGAAAAGAGGCACAGGATAACAAAATCAGAGGCTTGTACCAAGGCTACATTAGGAAGCAAAATAGAGCAGGTTTAAAGCTGTGTTTGGATGACCTTCAAATCCCATCTGCAGATTTCTTTTTAGCTTCAAGTTTCAAATGTCAGCTGCAAGTAGATCATTGCACTAGAAACAGATAGTAAAAGATCAAGGATGTCCTTTCTTTACATTTGTTTTAGAGGGGAGAGAGCCGTGTTGCCTCATTAGGAACTGCTGCCTTTGAAAAGACTGATGTCTCTCATGCATTAATCAAGGATGAAAATGGGAATTTCTCTATTAGCTAAACCAGAAACATTAAAAATCCACTTTGTTAACATACTATAATATACTGCTTCAGTCTGCTGTTTGGGTTTTATGCCATGAAACATGAATATCCATGGCTAAGAGCTATAAAAATTTAGAGAGTGTGGAAGATTTAGAGTGAAGGAAGAAAGACAAAACAGTGCTAGGTTATAGTTGTGTTTAGTCAGTTGTGTTTGCCTCCTTGAACTACAGAATTTACCAGCAAATCCAAAATGCGAGTGGAAGGGAGGAATCTGCCCTCAATTCTCCTTTTAGCTGTGAACTCCCTTTTGTGCTTCTGTTGCTTGCATGAAAGAAATGGAGATAAAGGGGAAGCATGTGCAAGGCACCTTTATTTTAGAAGCTTTAGGTCAGAGGTTTCTGTCAGCCAGGGTGATCTTCGAGTCCAGTGAAAACATACTGAGCCTTAGCTGCCTGCAAGAGGCATTTGGCAGAGCTGAAGGGTTGCTCTGAGAAGAAGCTGCCCTGAAGTGCTATAAAAGCTTTAATTGTTACCACTTGATCCCACTGGAATTTCCTCTTTTTTAATTACGGTCCTGAGGATGATAACTCTGCAAACGCAGCTGCAGCATTGCTGTTGCATCAGTTAATTAATCATCCAGGTTGGACTGGACAGAAGATGTGTTTCTTCACTCATTATAAAGAGCAGTAGTGAAATGGAAAGGTTTCAGTGACTGAAGGACCCTTTTCAGCTGTGTTGCAGTGTGCAGGCTGCAGAGTCCTAATCCTACTGTGCAGTTCTCACGTGTTCTCATTTTCAAAGGCGTGCTGGTGCTTTTTCCCAAACAAGAAACACATCAAACTCTACCAAAGCAGCTCATCTTTGGCTCCTCAGTACAGCTTTAAGAAAAAGCTTTATGAATGAAATTAATCCAGCTTTAACAGCTTCCTTTTAATAGCTTTCACAGGTGAAGGAGACAGATCTTGTTAAGAATAAATTGAAGATACCCAGAGTGGCTTTCTTAGGCAAGCGCAGAGAGATTATTTCTGGGATGGCTTTGAGAATAGCACTTTGGTGATGTTGATTTTGANGATTCTATGATTCTGTGATTTTGCTGTGGGGTTATTAGTCTTTCCTTAGTGCTGCTTGCTCACTTGCTCCTTGAAGCAACATGTATATCTGAATCACACAGTCACACAAAACCACAGAAGGGACCTTGAAAGATCATCCAGTCCAACCCCCCTGCCAGAGCAGGATCATCTAGACCAGATCACACAGGAATGCATCCAGGTGGGTTTTGAATATCTCCAGAGAGGGAGACTTCACAACCCCCCTGGACAGCCTGTTCCAGTGTTCTGTTAGCCTCACAGTGAAAAAATTCTTTCTCATGTTTACGTGGTACTTCCATGCCTCAACTTTCACCCCCTGCCCCTTGTCCTATTATTGGGCATCACCAAGAAGAGTCTGGCTTCATCCTCTTATCACTTGCCCTTTAAGAAGAATATAGTGCATAGAATTCATCAGCACAGCCTCAGCTGTAAGAATGTGGCCTGCTGGAGTGACCTCTGTCAGTTCACCCCTGCAATGGCCTGACCATCTCTTTATCTGGTCCTGTTAAGTAATTTTCATGGCATTTGTCTGAAGTGCAAACTGTAGCATCTGAACATTATTCCTGATGAGCTTGGAAGCTAATCAGAGAACATGCATTTATATTGCTGAATTGGGTCACTCTTCCTTTGTGAAATATGATTCTGAATTTGTTTGGGAGCAGAAGTAACACTTCCCTAACACCATTGTTTGGTTGCTTAAGCAGTTCAAATCCTCAAGCTGCTTTGTGTAACATGCCTCACAAAGCAACTTCAGAAATGTCAACAGAGGTGAGAAATTATTAGTTTGGAGCTTGCAAATTAATCTAACTGCACCGAAGACATGCTCTTTAGATGTGGTGACAGGAAACAGTGATAAATATGATGACATATTCATAGTGATAGAGATATCCTACAATCTGTAATTATGTTCTTCCTAGTTTAATTAAGTGATTTCCATGGTGTTCTTGTGGGAAGGCTGTGTTTTATTACTAGGGCACTGCAGAATTTGGTTTGTCTTCAATGATATTTCAGAACAGGCTTGTAGCTAAGTGGTCTACATTGTATCAC